>VXBJ01007355.1:354200-390850 GCA_013400055.1 Nycticryphes semicollaris
GCCGAGAGTCACCAAAACAATTTTATTTCCAGTGTTTAAGTGGGTATGCACACAGGCATGGTACAGGTTTGGATTCATTAGGTCTTCATGCAGAATTATATTCTCAATAAAAGAAACCAGTTCCATCCAGTATCCACTATCTACACGCCTATGTTACAACATTTATATCAAATCTGGTATCTGAAGAAAAGATACACATGTAATATGTACATTTAAGTTACTTATTTTACAGAAAGATTAAAAATTCAAGTCACATAAAACTCAAAATCTGTATTAAAATTGGAAATATAAAACTCCAATATTTACTGGAATGCCTAAGGAATGGAAGCTCTGTAGCCACCTGTGTTAACATTTGTAAAATGTAATGAAAGTCGTTAACAGTAAAATGCATTCATTTGTTTGTAGTAAGTTTCTCTAATTTAACAATATGGCACCCTAACAAACCAAATGAATTTATGATGAGGCACTTGTTAGTGACTAAACCAAAAGAACAATTTTTCTGCATACTAATGCCAGGCCAACTCTCAGTCAGAAAACCATGTATACACTACATAGCACGTTGCATCAGATGCTTTGTTCAACATTTGTATGCAGCCATCAAATATACTTTTTCTTAAAATATATAGATACTTTAACTTTAGTGTTCTTCTGGCTGTGGTAATGCCCTGCGAAGACGTTCCACAGAGCATATTGATGAAACCAGCCCAAATGAAGGCTGCATAACAACAACAGTACAGGAAAATATATATATATATATATATGTACACACACACATGCACACAGTTACTGGGAAGCGTAACAGTAAGTTAATGAATTGCTGTAGTGGACATATCTCCCCATTTCAAAGATATTGGTAGAATCGAGATCTAACCACTTGGGTCCCAGACAGTTTATGAGGATGGGCATCAACTGCTGGGCTGAAGTTGGTTTTGTTCATATTCTGATAGTTTTCACCATTTACCTGCTCTGGTGGCTGAAATGGTCCCGAAGGTGGTGGTGTTCTGTTAATTAAAGTCAAGCTGCTGGAAGAACTGCCCTCACCTGCCTGCATCTCCCCAGATGAAGGCAGATCTGCCGCGGGTACGTCTGCTAAGCTAGTGTTCTCAAGTCTGGGCTTTCCAGTTTCACCCGTAGGAAGGTCGGTTGTGCTAGTGCGTAAACGTTCTCGTGCAAGCCAGTCTGAGATGGAGAGGTCCTGCGCCGGACACTTCGGCTTCAACCGATTCACAGCTGAAAGCTCAGATTCCCTCTCTCTACTTTGACTTGGCTCTTGAGCTTTCCAAGCGTTCAGGACACTTATTTCGGCGAAATCCCTCTGTCCTCCAAGCGTATGCCTTCGCCTGATATTCTTCCTCTTTGCAGTCTCCGCAGAGTTAGCTTTTTGATTCCCAACTCCAAACATGTCATCTGCAGATGATTTGAGTCGCAGCTTTAACCTATCTGTAATTTTAAGTCTCCAGGTAGGTTCTTGTTTGTCGGTCTCGCTTCTGGCTGATGTAGCTAAACTGCTTGTTGATCTTCCTTTTTTCATTATGTCAAACATTTTGGTCACAGCAGGCAAGTCCTTCTCGCTCTTCGCATCCCCTGAACCCTCACTGTCTGTTTTGTGCCGTGCAGACTTCCTCCTAGACAGTGTATCACATTCTATCAGTTTGTGTGAGCTAAAAAGTCTGCGACTCTCTAACTTTGGCGTTGAACTTCCCTCCGTACAACTCACTTCGCTCTCCTCGGAGTTCCTCCGACTGGTCTTTACCGCTTCCGAAACCTTCCCCTTGGACAGCCTGTCAGCAGCTGCGTTGGTGGCAAACACAGGGAAGTCACTCTCACTGTCTGTCTCCATCGGACGCCCTTCGCTGATCAATTCACTTCTCTCATCATCAGCATCTTCTCCCTTGCTTTCCGTCACCGACTGCACCTCAGGGCTCAGCATACTGGCATCTAAGCCAGTCAGATACATCGTAGATGAAGTAGTTGAATAATCTGAGGTGATGGAGCTGACATCAGCTGCTAAAAACTCACTGTGTTTAATTTCAGGGCTGGCTACTTTTTTGCATGAGGATTTGTGCTGGGAAGCCTGGGAGGAAGTGCTAAGCATAGTGCCAGAGTCAGACACCGTCTCCTCAACCTGGGAAGAAGATTGTGAATTAGGCATTTTTGGGTTATTCTTCTGCGTGGTTTGCAGACATCTGAGATTCGGTGATTTTGTACATTTTTCATGGTAAGGCAGTGAAAGTTCCTCTGACGGGACACTCTCTTTCTTTAATGACTTCTTTTCGTCCTTTACAACATTCACATCTTTTTTACTGCTGTTCTCTTTTTCCTTCAGGACAAACATCCTCTGTTTTCTCCCCGTCTCTCTCTCTCTTTCATGTTCCCCCTTAGTTACGTCCTCTTTTGTCGTGTCACCACGAGATTGTTCTGCAAGCTCCTTCTTGAAAAACACATTATCCAACTCATCCTCTGAGCTGCTTGGTTGTGGTTTCTCTTTTGTTTTTTTCCGCTTGCGACTAGCTGCTGCAAAAATGGAGGACACAAGCAGTTCCTTGCTATACTGATCCTTTCCAGAACCCCAAGAACCCTGTTTTAAAAAAAAAAAAAGCAAAGAAAAGGGCGAGGGCACGATCAGAAATCACAAAGAAACATTCAGTAGCTTGAGACTTTTAAAACAACACATCCTGAGCTTCACACAACAGAACATCTGTCTTTATTCAGGAAATGTTCCCGTGTTGTTTCTGTGTCTACATGACATTGCCCAAGAAACCAATTTTCATCCTGAGAATTCTACTTTTCATCTGAAGCCCTTCAATTTGACAAAGGCTGGTTTGTACATACGCCTATTTCGCTTTTCATTGACTAATAAAGAAGGCTCATTACAGGAAGACAACCTTTTCAAGACTGGTTTGCAACAGAAATTACCTCACAGGTGAGGTCCCAAGAGTGTGGTTTACATCTTTCTTTTCAAGGTCTTGCCTATGTGAAAAGGCTAAATTCCCAAACTGTTTTTCAGCTGATCTTTCACCGTTCAGGTTGAGTTTTTAAATTGAATCAATTCATCAGTTACAATAAAATGAAAGCTACACAAAACTCTAGTTTTATTCACAAGTATAGAAGATCAACAGAAATAACTTCTTCCTGATTTTTGAGGAATCTGCCTTTAGAATTGCACAGAAACAACAGAGGGACAAACCTAATTATTCCATTTTACAAAATTAATTAAAAACCATCTTCACTACAATGACAACATTGCTACCTGGCCACTTCAAAGCTATGTACCTTTCCTACTCACTGCCCCACTGCTGCCTTTAGAAGACAGGGGGGGGTGTTGGGGCAGGTACCAGTGGTCCCTGTCTCTGACTGTTGCCCAATGTGGTTTGCACACTGCAGACATTTGGGAGAAGAATACAACAAGGACATCTGCTGAGAAGGGCAGCTGCTCACATCAAAGGTCTTTAACATAGCAGGACTGAAATTTGCCATCTGTCTAGGGCTCAACAAGAGCAGCTGAGGTGTCAGCTACCTGAACAGAAGCCCACGTTCAGCTTTCTAGCCCCTCTCTCTGATCTGAGGGGAGGAAAACTCAGACCTGCATGATGGGTCATGCTCAGAAAGTCTTCGCAATCCCACTCATTTGTTACTGCACAGCACTGCAGAGAGGCAGAGGGGAAGGGGGGAGGAGGAAGAGCTATCTATCATCATGGTAGCAGTTTTAACTAGAAGAGCTGGGACACCATTATTAAAAGGATCACCTAGTGACTCCAAATACCTAGTTAAGAGAGTAAGCTGAAAGAAAAAAGGGAAACTAAAATGCACACTAGTCATCATCTAACTACTCAGCTGTTGACCAACAACATACTTCTCTGCTCCACAGCACAGAATCACAGCACAGTGAACCATCAGAGGATGTCTGCTACTGTGGCATAAATCCACTGACCGTACAAAGCAAAGCACTGAACAGAACCAGTGCATTTAATATTTTTGCTCAAGCAGTTTTTTTTCTTGGTGCAGATCACATTTTGATTATCTCCTCAGAAAATGAAGAGGTGCTGGCAACGATGAAAACTGCCACTGTATGACTTCACAAGTCAAGGTCCAACAGCCAGACAATAAGTGGCTGTATTGACCATGACAGCCTCAGTGAAGGTGCACTAACTTGTTTACATGAACATGGAGAGGGAAGAGTTGTGAGAAACTTATACTCAGCCAACACTAACAAAGATATTTATGGTTATCAAATATTCTATGTTCTCAATGCAGAGCTCATAGATGGGACAGGATAAGCAGAAGACGTATTCAGTCTTGCTGAAAGCTCCCATGGAAACAAGCATCTGAGAACCTACAGTGACCGCCTGACCTCCATGCACCTTGACCACCTACAGGCAGCATGGACAGAGAACCTTCTGGTCAGCAGGTGACACCTCTGAATCGCTGTGCCAGCAGACAAGCACCAATCCAAAACTGACTGGCAACGGACCACTGTGTGTTGGGGCCTACCATTTTCCAACTGACCACAGCAATTTTTCTCACCGCTCAGACGGCACTCTTGCATTAGGCTAATGTCCCCATAAAGCACGGGTGACCTCTGTGCATTTCTTTCATGGGCTGGGAACAGGTACATCCCACCAAGAAGGATGTCTCAAGCAATGCAGCCAGCTGGGGTTCCACTCAGGGCTGGCTGAGGAGTTAGCAAGCTCCTGGCCCAGGCAATCCACAGGCGTCCTGTGCTGCTGCTCACCAGGCTGTGACCATGGCTTGACCGATGTCACCCTGTGCTGCTCGCAGGTGGCGTTCGTTGAGAAGCAACCTGCCAACAGCGAGTCCTGGCCCAGGCCACCTGACACGGTGTCCTGGAAGCTGGGCGTTGCTGAGGCAATGGCTGAGCCACCAAACATCCTAACAAACCAGGAGGGTGCATTAAGTCCTGTTCTCAGCTCAAAGAGGGGCACTAGTGACACACCTTGAATGCACACCAGTGTAAAGCTGCATCCTGTGCTCACACTGCGCTCACAGTCACCCAGCTATACACATCCAGTGTCAGCAACAGTGGAACAAACGCCTAGGAGACCAAAAGATCTGCCCATGGCCCAGAGGAGAACTCCGGCATTACACTGAGGATGGAACTATTGCCCAGGTTCCAGTGTTATTCACCTCATCTCCTAGGCTGTCCCTCCTGAGCACAGCAGTACTTCCCAGGGAAATTCTGCACAGCAGTCTTTAACCACAGCCTTTGGCTTCCTGTATGAGGAAGAGCTATTGCCTTCTGAGGAAGAAAAGGCTAAATTCGACATACACAATCACAGTAAGTGGCACACCAACAATGGCAGGGAACAAACTATATATATTTACCTCCACTAAATGAGATGGAAGAAGGAGGTAAGTGCTCTCAATTAGAAGATGCTGTAATAAACAAGATGTTTGTGTGCCACTGACTGCTTTGGCAGATAGACTTGACTGCAAACGAGTGAGACTTTTCCAGTGTAACACTTTTAAATCATTTGATAAGAAAATAGTATTACCACTTAATTAAAAAAAAATTTCTCTGTAAGGTCTATTAGTACATCTACATATAAGCATTTTAATAAAGCAAGCAAATATCTAACAGATTTCAGAAGCTTGTAACTACATCATTTCACAAAATTATTTACCTTAGATTTTGCTGAGTCACTAGTAGCTGAATCTGTGGAAAAATTGAAAAAAACACAATTCGGCTCAGTTCTGTGCCATTTTTTCATTGTTGCTACAGACAATGCTGGACTTATGGAAAAAGACAAGCACAGAACATAATGTGAAGCAAATAAAACCAGAACAGAGTGAATAGTCAGAGCTCACAAAGATGCAAGCTGCACCACAGAAAGCCACCGCCATGAAAGGATGCTGTGAATTGTAGGCAGAACCAGCTCAATGATAGGAATGGCAAAGGAGCCCTGTTCTTCTAAATAAAAAAAAACAGAAATACTAATGTTTATTCGATGTTTTAAATACACAGCCCCTGCAAAACCGCAGCTGAGAGACCTTTTCAGGATTGTACTGTGTACTCTCCTGAGATTCAAGATACGCAAAGCAAAATTGCATGTCTACGTACTGCTGGCTGGCCTCGGTACAAATCATGGTTCATGTAAGTCATACTCTTTTTGTGAGTTTTTAACGGAATTGAATCGTATTTTGTGTGTTGACACCCCAATTACACATCTCTCTCCACCTCTGACTACGTATAGGTACAATTTTATTTTTTAAATCGGCTCGATTTCAGCAGCTACCAGTTTTGTGCTTTTCCATAACAAGCGCTATTATGAAATGAAAAATGGACACCATAGTTTTACTGTCTCGCAAAACCCAAGATTATACAATTACAAAGGGGGTAGGAAGGGGCTAGCACAATGACGAAAAAACATGATCTTGGCTGTGTTCCAGCTTTAGGGACTTCCTCCCTGGGACGAAAAGAGCTGAGCCCCCTGCCACACCCCTTTTTGACACATGGCTAATGCTTTATGACTAGAAAGACTGGTAGACCATACCATGCTATTTCTCCTCAGGGTCTGCTTCAGAGATAACAAGAAACAGCAGAAAAACTTTAAAAAAGTAGCATTGATCTGTTTAAAATACTCTTAAAAGAAAATTTACAGTACAGATCAACTTTTTTTTTTTTTTTCCATTTACAAGAAACGGGGGTTTCTGCAGACAAGGCAGCTACAGTGTGGGCAACAGTCCTCCTTCTTCCTACAGTTCCAGCTGTCCATCAGTGACATCACAGAATCCACTAATGACATCACCGTGTGATAGACTCCTCCCACTTCGCCTGTTACAACGTCAGTATAAAGTGTTTCAGTAAGTGCTGAACAACTCTCTGAAAACTGAAACAAAAGCTGGAGACGAAGGGATAACATTTGTGGGATACAACATGCTGGGTTAGTGCAATAGTATAGTGAAGGGAGGGGAGAAAAAGTCACCAAAAAAGAGCCTGCAACACTTGTCCTTAGCCACAAAAGAGGATGGCATTTATAAACAGAAGGAAATTAGCTTTAGTATAGACATACTGCAACATACTTATAAAAGTGTCCACCACTTTAACAAGAAAACATAACTCAATTTTTTGCATTCCTAACGTTGGGAAGGAGCAATATTAGAACACCAGTGAAGAAAGGTCTTTCTGCCATCACAACAAACCACTTTACAGCAGCAGATCTGCTTCACCTCACGATGATGATTGCATGGGTTACTGTGAATAAATAAAATAGTATGTGCAAGCCTCAGCTTTTAATGATTATACCCTTGTTAGACAACAAAATATTCCAAATTATCTCATGCATGATTATCAACAATTCCAGTCTTTAAGAAGTGTTAATGATCTTTTGGAAAAAGAGAAAAACAGTTTATTAGTAAAAGAAAATAGAAAGAGAGAGTTACAGTGAATTAACAGAGTAGGTTATTCTAGTCTGTGGACTAACACTGTCCAGGCAAGAGTTACCTGATACGTCTCCAGGAGATACTCCCGTTCTTCCAATGTTGGTGAGTAAATGATCTATGTTTGGCACTGGCTGAGATTCTACAGTGTTTTCCTCCTGAACTGCTGTCTATAGTTAATAAACAAAGATCTCTTCATCATCGTTTCACAGTTAGTTCAATACCATTCAACAGCATTTAGAAAATTGCATTATTCACCTGAGGACACGCTCTCCTCACGTGTTCTTATTTTGCCATTTTGCTTTATGCTTTTTTTAAAAAAAAAAAAAGCATGGCTTTTTTTTTTTAATTCATTACTGCAAGGACTGGAGAACTAAAAAGTTGCTTCTGAAGAGCAAACCATACATACAGTGATGTACTAAGAAATAGATAGACACTCTAAGGCAGCAGAAGCAGACTCTAAACTAAGATAATTAGAACACAAACACTTATGACAATACTTACAAGAGGTTCTTCAGCATCATCTTCTGTGAAAAACCAGTCATGCTACAATTTAAAATAAAAAAGGTGAAAACACCACAGGAAACACAAGACCCAAACGTGGAACAATCAAACGTGGACATTACTAAAAATGATATCCTGGAGTTAGAAAGCTAAATACCAGACCCAAACTGGCCCAATAAGTGAAAAGCTGGTCGATCTGTGTATGATCTTTATTTTTTAAATAATGAAATGCATTCACTTACTTTTTGGATGAGTGTTTCTACAATTTTGTATTGGTCTGGCATGTGCGTAACCATGTGTGTCATGTTATCATCAGATGTCCTCACAAGTGTTGGACCAAACACAATTGCCAGGTTTCTTGGTTCCATCTAAGAAATTAAATATTTCCACATCATACATTTATAATGAGGAAACACAATACTATGGGCTAAGTACATTAATATTATAGTATTAATACCCAAGAACCATTTTATGCAAGAATCTCAAAAAAATAAAAAGTCTTTAAAAACACGTTACTGACCCAGGTGGGATGATACACTACACTAAAGCTTTCCTACACACAGCTGCAAAAAATGTATCCAACATTCCTGCAGTTCAGAATTCAACCTTCCTTAACCCATTGCAAATAAACAGCTCCACAAGCACAGAAAACTCAAGAACTGAGTCACATTCTTTACTCTTTCAGGGGGACTTCCTTCCTTCCCCACCCCCCTCCCGCCCCGAAACACTGGTCTTTTAAGAATTTGGAGGTTTTTTTATGAACAGGCGTTGGGGTTTTTTTTCCTGAAAACGTTTACATGACACATGAAAAAATTAAGCTGGTAATCAAATACTGTATTATCTCTACTGACAAAGAGCTCATTCAATTTGCAGCTACTTTGGAGGAGGCGGCAGCAACCAAGATCATAGACCCAACACATCTATTCATGAGGCAGACTCAAAGTTATCCAATCACGTTACAACATTAGTCATCCACATAATTTGATGTTTTATCTCTGACAAATAATTCCAAGAAAGTGGCAGGATAATACTTACCTTCTCTGACTTAGAGCTTACTCTTGTGACATAGAATAGACCAGTAATATGTAAGAGGCAAGGTCCTTGGGCTTGTCAGAAGGAAGTTGTGAGCACAAGCCCCTAAAGCTCACTTTGACTTGAACTGTGGCCTTCTACAAGTCCTACAATTATGGTATCACCTCACTCGTCTAGCCTTCTATATTCTATAACATTAACATGAAAAAAACAACATTTACACAGCACACCAAAACCATAAAAAGATAAATGTTTACTTTAAGCATTGCACTTAGTAACAACATTTGCTATCATCTCCTTATAATGTCAGCTATCATTTCACTAACAGTTATAATCTGTTAAATACTTTTATACACACACACACACATATTTTTCTTTCGTATTTAACTAGAAGGTATTATTTGCAGAACTGATTTGGGAGCCTAGTATATTCATTTGAACCGAGTCACTTTCTGATCTTTTAAACAATTTAAGATTGGCCCTATGATCCTCTATATAGCAGCAATCACATCATTTTTTCCCCTATACTCTGCATGTTGGGAGCCAATTAACAAGCCACTAAGTTACCCGCCCTGAGGTAAGCATCCATAAGCACACTCATACTATGCACAGCTTTGCATTCAGCAACCCCTCCTTGAGTGATAAAAAAAAAAAAGGGGGGGATACTATGATTTGCATTTACTGAAGGATTATAGCATGCACAGGAGCACTTAATGCAAAATAACTCTTCCCCACTCTGCATACATTACAAATAGGTATTCTTAGGGGTGGACTAGGACCCTGTAAGTGAACTACCACCCTTTACATCATGAATTTTCTTTCTTAAAACCAGTCAAATCAGCATCTACAGGGTCATCAAACATTTAAGTAATGACAGCAAGTCCTAGTCTTTAAAAAGTCCCCAGGGAAGCCAGGCTTCACACAAAGCTGGCGTGACAGCCCCTATCAACAGGTTCATTCAGGCCACACATCTGCCTGTACCCGCCCAGGCACTCTCTTATTACCATTTGGGTGGGATGATGTGAAATGTAAAGACTTGGGATAGATTTAGGATTTTAAGCAGTTACTCCCACAAAAATTAATACATTTTCAATAAACCTAATTCACACTAAGCAGGTGCATATTTTGCAGGAGTCCTTAGTCTAATCCAAAAATCTTCTCAATATAGTAAAGGTCTTAATTTTGTCGACAATAATAAATTATAACCTTAATAGAAATAACCCTGCGCAAAAATTGTACTTAATGAATGAAACCAGCCAAAATAAATTGTATGTTTGTTTGTGATACCTTGTTCTTTTCCGAGTTCTCTGCTACTGTCTTCAGGTGTGCAGAAAGGAACTTGAGAGTCTCATAATGATGTTCAGGCAGATCATGAATCTGAAACAAACAATCACTATTCAGAACATTAAACATTTAAAGCTCATTTTGTAGCGCACCTACAACACCCTTGATTTCAGCTTACCAGTCTCTTCAGTGTTTTCAGACGTTCAACAGGATCTTCCTTTCTATTGGCATCTATAAAATCTGCATATTTGTCTGTTAAAAAAATCCAGAAATTAATCACATCTATATGATTTTATATATATGTGTATGTATGCATACTATGTATATACACCCTCACCTCCCACCCCCTCATGAAAACAGGTTTTTTTTATATATATATATATATATATATATGTATATATGTATATATATACACACACACACGTATATAGGAATGACCTCTGGAACTCACAAATTTGCCTGTTATATTGTATATAATATAACAAGACGGCAGTGAGGGGAAAAAACCCAACAGCTTTCATAAATATTACAAGAGAAAAATTGCAAGTTTTACTCAGTTTCTTTGCAAATTCATAAATTCCTTTACTGTCGGAGAAATTCTCTTTACAGCTCTCATTTTTAAGCTCTGTGATCACCAATACTCCCTGCTCCTTAAGTAAGAAAGAGGGTATTTATTACAGAATTAGGATGATTCCACTGGATTTTCTCTCAAATTACTGGGAAGATCTAAGACAACAGTTCCAACAGCAACTTCTAGATAAAAAATAAAAATGCAAACAACTTACCATTGGTAAAAAGGGGCTCCGGGAGCTTTCTAAAGAAGGATTTCAGCAAACTGCTTATCACATTCAAGTCTCGCCATTTCTACACATTTAGAAAAAAAGGACAGACACGCTTCATATTTCTACAATCACAACACAACCAGAAGTTTTTGGGACTTCAGCCTGGAAACTGCATGATCAAAGACTTACATCATCGTGAACATCAATGTCAGTCATTCCTTTGTTGAGCTCTTCTTGCATACTTGAGATGGCAGCATTATTTCCGGGAACTCTGTAAATACCTGTGTACTCAAGACCTCTTTCTTCAACTAGTTTGCAGCATATATCAACAATCAGTGGAATATACTGAAGAAAAAAAAGTTGTATATACATTTAAAAATAATTCGTACAATACTTATTTTAAAACCACAGTGGAAAGAAAAATTGTCCTTCCATACTTTGTTGGTATGAGCTGGGGGGCAGTCATCTAGTCTCACACCAAATGTTCCTACAGCAGACGGCTTCTTTTCAAATGTCTTCCTCATGATGCTTGGAATGCCTTTTCTCCAAGTTCCCTTGTCTTTCGGTGGGCTTGTCTCATCTTTTTGTTGTTAGTACAATACAAACAAGGAAAAAAAGAAGAAAAAAGAACATTTAAGGCACAAAAACTACTGTAAATGCAGATAACAGATTTGCAAAGATCAAAGGACTCCTGTTGCACTTCTACCTTGTTTACTGTCCCAACTTACCACAACAGCTCACTAAACATTATTCTGCGTGAAACATACCTTCTTTCACTCTTCTGTTATTTGAAAGATACATTCTGAACATACTCACACCCCAGATTTAGAAAACCAAGAGGCTGGATAGTACTGTGGAACTTCATTATTCTAAGACTAAAGGCACATAAATTACACTAAAAAAACCATTTAAAATTACATTTAATAAAGCAAGGTTAAGTCTCTGCTGAATCACAGTGCTCTACAAAACACCTCTGAAACTACACAGTCATGCTCACACTTGTGTAGAACTACTCCTTCAAAAATTACCAGATTTTAGTCAGTCTTAAATCATTCCAAACAGGACTCAACCACTTAAAGGTATTATCTTAAAAAACCAGATTAAAAGTTCAGCTCTCTGTTTACGTCTCCTGTAAAATTCATGTAGCAAACTGCAATTCCCATTTATTCTGTGCTGCAAATGACCCAATATGTAGTACTTCCGTCTTACTCAAGTATTTCTGGAAATACTCTTTCAGCAGATTTGACATTTACTTAAAATCTGTGATTTAGCTACATAATCTGTAGCATAGGGACTTTTATTGGTAACATAAAACAGAATTCACACACAGCTAAAATGCAAGGCTGAATTGTTCAAAAGTGGTTCATCAAAAGTGATTGCTCAGCCAGTTGCCTGAATTTGTATGCAACATCCTTAACAAGCACAGTCTGATCAGAAATACCACTCATTTACACGTTCTGGAAAAAAAAAAAAAAAAGAAAAAAACAAAGTAGCAGCCTGTGACATTATTTGATGGAGTTTAGTTACTGATTGAAGTTTGCAGTACCAGCCCATCGGACTTTTTTAGAACTCATCAGGCATTAATTTTGTTCTGGAAAAAATAATACAGTTTTGCTCCCGTACTTTGAAGATTAAGATTAAAAAAACCATGTTATTCTCTACCTCTAAAACACTTTAGTGGGAAACTGGTTTCTTAACAACCTATTTAGAATATGAATTTACCCTGTTATTTCCAAGTCAGTTGGAGACAAAAGTATGAGTTACACACGAAATTATTTCCACATTTTGGTGACAAGAAGCATTAACACACGTATTTTACTACAATTAATATTACATGGAGCCATAGGAAAAAAAACCTAAAACCCCTTTGAGAGAGGACTGGAATAAAAAGCTTCAGGGATCTGAGAAGACCTCAAGTATACCTAAGTAACAACTAAAAGCTGCTACAAGAAGCGAGCAATTAGAGCCACAGCTTAAGAAAACCTGGTTAATACCTGGTTTGCATCTGCATATTCCTGAGCTGGTGAAACCTGAATAAAAACCTTGATGGCCCCACACTAGCAAATAAATACACACATCATACAGACCTTTATTGAGAAGCTTCCTTTCCGACTCATCCTTAGGAGAATGTGGACTCTGGGTCCTCTGTTCTGTTTTTGTTCCAAGCAGAGTCTGTCTGATACTTAGACTCTGCCGAGGTGTTTTGGGAGATGGCTCTGTTTTGCTACTTGAAGAACTGAAACGAGAGATATTAGTTCAGTAATACAAGACGCCAGATAAGAAGCCTAAAGAAACTACTGGAAGCATATAATTTACCTACCTCATCATTGTACTGTATTCTTTAATCCTTCGACTAATTAAATCTCTACTGGTGACACCAGTATCCTACAAAACAAATTGAGATCTACTTTACAATCTTATAAAATACAACTGGTTTTTTTTATTTTAAGAATATGCAACTAACTCTTCCTGTCAGACCACATATGAAAAATTCACATTTCAATACAGCCTACCAAAAAAAAAAAATAAAAATCTAAAAGGCAGTCCTTGACAATAGTCAGGACAGAACCTTTAAAAAGCATGAGGAAAACTGAATAACTAAAAATTAAATACTGTTTAGACTTTTTTCAAAGCAACACAATCTGATTAAATCCTGCTAAATTGAATGCCAGTTTAAATAGAAAACACACAAGTCAATACACACTATTACTATGAAAAATCCAAGTACTGCATACAGTACTTATATAATTAATTACTACTACACATACAGCTGAAAAAGCCATGAATTCAAATGTGCTGATAACATTTATTAATACATTTTCCTTTGGCTAATTATTTCAAATCTGAGCAGACGTGCATGACTACAGACATGAAAATATTGCTCTGTTGCTCATCACCGAAATGAAAATGCACTGAGGACAATATCAGGACAGATACTGGCATATATCTGCCTTTTGAAAATAGCATTAAGATTTAATTCATAAAAACGCCAACACTTAATCAGAGAAACAGGGACCCTCCAAAGTTTCGCTTTTTAACTACTGAGAAACTCATCACACTGTACCACTGCACACACCACTACGCAATGCAAGTGTGAAGACAGAACACACTGGTTTTAATACTGCAATTATTGTTTAGAAAAGATTAGGCGTTTTTATCGTATCGGTTTAATACAAAGTGTTTTTAGTCAAATCAGCAATGACACCAATTCATTTCAAAAGTCTACTCTCTCATTATGAGTATGTCAGGCTTTTTTAAACTATTTATTCAGTTACCTGCCTTACACATAATTTTCTTGTATGTTCCTGTAACACATTTTGGTCTATTTTTTAATGGCAAATTATTTCTTTTGTTGAAATATTGATTACGGAAAAATACAATAAATTTTTAATTAAGAGACAGGAACTATGGCTTCTGCATCACACATTCTATTATTACCTCATCATTTAGGTTGCTGTTGTCTTGTATTGCTTTAATCCATGCTAACATATTGTCTCTGTCCTCTGCTTGAAACAGATACTCGCAGTCTGATGTGGTGAGTCTAAATACGTTTTTCCTTTTGGTTTCACAGTATGAGATGTCTATCAAACAAGCATTGATGCTTATAGGTTGTTCTTCTTCAGACGGGGTCGCTTGTTCCTTTTTATCCTTGTACAAATAAAGTGAATGACCTCGAAGAACAACATACAATTGCTTCCATGGCCGAATGCTCCCACCAACTCGCTGAAAAACATCAACTGCTATGTTAGTTTGCTTATTTGTTACAATCAACGTTTCTGGATTAAAAAACTACGTGCAGGAGGCTTAAAAAGAAAGACTAACCACCCACCTACGCCATTCTTAAGAATAGCTCTTGAAAAGATTACCCAAAGGGACACTAATTGCTCTTGATTAGAGGAGTGAATTATCAATAGCCCGCCCTCCCTAATTACCCACTAAGTTCATGTTCACATATGACAGTAGCAATAAACAGCATTTGACTAGAATTTCCCAGAGGCATTAGTAAAAAACATTTAGTAGATTCTTGCCCATGTCTTTTAAAGTTCATCAAGTTGTGCTCCCATTTACACAGTGCTGCAATTCCAGACTCCTGCACAAGTATGAGCTAACACTTGAGGAAAATCAGAAGGTTAACCTGAACTCAACACTTACGAAAACTACAGCTTTTGGTTTTGTTTTTTTTTTTAATAAACTACAATTATCAAGGGAATTATTCTTACTACTTAATTAGTCACTAAGTTTATTCACAGATACTTGGGAATATAAATTTAGAAACCACAGAATCATTTAGGTTGGAAAAGACTCTTATGATCAACAAGTCCAACTGCAAACCTAACACTGCTGAGTCCACCGTGCTAAACCATGTCCCCAAGCACCACCTTGAAATGTCTTTTAAATACTTCCAGGGATGGTTGGTCACACAATCACTTCCCTGGGCAGTCTGTTCCAATGTTTAGCATTCCTTTCTGTGAAGAAATTTTCCTAATATCCAATCTAAACCTCCTCTGGTGCAAGTAGAGGCCATTTCCTCTTGTCCTGTCAGTTCAGGAAGACGTCTGTAAAAAGCTGAGGAACTCACTAAAATCAAAGGTCTAACAGGTCTAAAATTTAGTCCATCTCATTGATGCTCGTATCTCAAAAATTTGAACTAAAACACAAAACAGGAAGGCTTTAAGTTCGTTAGGGTTTCACCAGCTTAGGATTTGTGCTATGTTAAAAAAAACCAAACACGACAGGTACCTTTCCCTTGTCTGTAACAAGCTGACGAAAATGGAGCCATCCTTCCTTGGAGGCATCACCAAAAACCTCTGAAGAAGAATCTTTTCGGGAACCAGAGTCTTCTGAAGATTTCTGGCTGTCTGGGACCTAAAGAAAACATCACAGTGTATTTCTAAATACAATTCTCTCTTTAAAAGCTGACACCTCATTCAGCACAAAGCCCCTAAGACTATCCCCCTGGGAAAATGTAATTTCTGAAGTTTCCATACAATAATAGTGACCTTAAGCATCCCAAGATTACTTTCAGAAACTGTCGGAGTCCTAGACTCTCATTACTAAGCTTTTACAAAAATGTGCCATAGGTATGCTCTGTTTAGAGAAGCTGAGGAAAATGAAAAATCACTTGGTGAGTCTAGAAAAAAAGAGACCATGTTTACTTATGTGATGCATACAGCACCAATTGGGGAAAGCATTATAATCTATTTAAATATCAAAATCAATCAAAATTAGAAACAATTTACCAAGTAGCAATTCCAATAAACTTAATGTCTATGTTTAAGAACTCATTTTGCAAAACTGAGTTGCATAATTCATACAACTTGTCACAAATAGCATGTCTAATTCTTAGGAGTTGTTATATACATTTATACCTACCTTAATCCCCTTTAAACTAGACACATGCTTAATGGATCTGTTGAGAGAAAAACAAATGTTAAAATGAGACTTTGTACACTTAAAACAACAGATCTCCAAATTAACTGATATCTTTTGTGAACTTACGATTTTCCCTCTTCTCTGTAGTCATCCAGTCCTTCATCATATGACTTGGATCTTTCAGTTTTAGCAACAGGCTGGCTATCCAGGACACTAGGCCTGATGGATTCTACAAACAAATAGAAGTTTTCAAGGATTAAGAACCTGAATCACATTTTTGCAATTTATTTCCTGCAATAAAGAGTTGACAATTTTCACTCCTATTCTCCAGAGTGTAAAAGCAAAAGTTTGCATGAGAAGAGAAAAAGGAAATCAAAACTCACCATGATCATGTGAAAGCTGTCGACGAATTAAAGGGATTGGAGATGCGGGACTGGGAGGAACAGTTGTTACAGCTGGTGCTTGAGAAGCAGATGCAGAAATAACAGCAGAAGCAGGAATGTGTGCAATATCATGGTCAATACTAGGACTAGTCGGTTCATCTACAAAGGTAATATGTCATATAATAACAGATGCATTAATCAAATGCTCAAACTAAATAGCTGTTCGAACTTCTCATTATTGGGGTATCAGATTAAGCATCTCAAACATAAGGATCCAATTAACTCACGCTGTCAAATGCGTACTTTTTCATTTGCTTTTGAGAAAGAGATGCCTCTATTACTTTCCAAGAATGTTAATTGTTTGTTAGAGATAAGGGCAAAGACCATTATACCGAATTATAGATTTTGCTATAAGTGAATGAAAAGTGAATTACTTGTTAAACTCATCATGTTATTTTCAAGTAGACTATTTTTGTTTATGTGCCTAAGTGAAAGACACACTTATTATATCAGTAAGTTTAAACTCCAGAGACAGATAGGTACTATTTCCTACAATAAAATATGGGCATTCAGACTACTGAAAGCACCATTTGGTTTAAATCAGTGTTCAAATAATAAAGCCAAGTTACAAGCAATCAAAAAAGCATTTTAAATAGATTTTCAGCATCCAAAAAACCGATTCGCCCCCCAGCCTCCAGACATTTAAAGAAAGAAGCAAGCATTCATGTTTTTAAAAGATGGTACTACTACATACCAATTAGCTCTTCCACTAATTGTTCATACAAACGATTGCATGCCATACACGCCCAGCACCTCACAGTCTCAATAGCCACAAGGGTCATCATGAAAGATTCCAAAAAGCTTTAAGCATTTCTAATATTTAACATGTTTCTTACAAGATGGAAGAAGCCGAAAGATGCATTTTCAATCATTCTGAGAAAAGAGCGGTAACATCTTCCGCAACACATTACTAGGACTAGAAAAATAATTCTACTTTACACTCTGGTAGAAGAGGGGAAAAAAAAAAAGAGAAAAATCAAGTCACGAGCAGAGGCTGAACTGTACTGCTGTAATGAATATGAATGTATTCTAGGTGCTAAGAATTGTAATATGCAGAGCTACTGAAAAGCCTATTGAAATCAATGAACATTCACAGACAGAGGTTTATTCTTTGCTTTGTGCAAACACAACTGCGTGTGCTGCATTGTGCTTTTCCAACGGCCACTGACAGTTCTGTTAAGGCAGCACTTGCACCATCAAAATTTGTCAACGTAGTTTTAAAATAAGGCAATAAACAATTAAAGTACAGGAAGGTTTAGCAATAACAGCCTGGTAAATTGTCTCAAGTGGAAAATACAGTAATTTCTGAAGTTATATGTTAAAACAAATCATACCCCAAGAAAAACTAGCCACAAACTAAGAAGATGAATAAAAAGAGAAAGCGAAAGAATTCACAGCAACCCTGTGATGTCACAATTAAAAATTTTTCTAAGTTGTAGTTGCATCCAGTGATAAATTAGAAGCATTTACAGACCTCTTCTTTACAGCAATCAGGAGACAAGAAAAACCTCAGTGACCCTTCCATTTCAAAACTACAACAGCTCACTGTCGCTCTGCCTTTTTTCATCTGCTCAGCTTCCCTGAGGCACACCCGGAGAGAAGCACACCAACGCTGACTAAGGAATATAACCATTCACTAAACAATTTGGTTAGTTTGCAGCACGCCAACTTTAAGTCTCCTATGTTACAGACTTAGGTTAAAACGTCACAGTCTCTACTCCCAGAAGTGACAGAAATGCTAGTGCCTGAAATAAATCTGCACAAGCTGTGAATACAGAACTGTTAGGCACAGTTTCCCACAACGCTTAAATCCAAGAATTCAGCTGAGGAAAAACACTAAGTCCTTGAAAGCAACAATAATTATTCAAATTATTATTACCTCACAGTTGATCGTATCCCCAGATGAATCTAAATGAAAGTGGTTTTAGAAATAAGCAAGCTTTAAAGAAATTGCAAGTGACGTTGGTACAAGAGGGAAATAACTGTTCAGTCCCTGAAGAGGTTGAAGGTCAGCTAATGGCAAGCTTTTACATAATGGAAAGTGATTATAGGGCAAACCATGACGTACAGCACTGCCTACTGATATAATGCAAACTCCACCAGGGCTGTCCAATAAAAGCCAAAACCCAAACAACTCCACATATCCCTTGCATTTTGACTCTCCTCTTTAGTGCTTGCAAGTACTTGTCTCCCTTTTTTTCAGTTTCCTTGACTAATCAGTGTATTTGCACCCCAAAACTCCTCACGCAGCGTGCGAAGGGATGTGTTCAGCTCACCGGGTCTGAAACGCGGTGAACCATAAAGAACAAACAAGTGAAGAAGCAGCCACACAAAGTGAATCCCTTTCAGTTTGTCACCTCACAGATTACAAATAACAGAAAGGTAAAAGACCCCAGGACTACTTAAAGTTTTACTTTTCACTGGAGAAAAGGACACAAATATATGCACTATGGTTTACGAAGTGACCCAAGAGACCGGCCATCAGAAAAGGAGCCGGCACGGTGACAGAACATCTCTGGCAAAGGGCAAGATACTGCTTGTCACCTCTGAACACGAAGATGCAACAGGTCAATGTTACAACCAGTGATTTTCAGGAAAAGCCTCCCAATGCAAAAACATTTATAACGATAAGACGCTGAAACCTTGTAATAAACAGGCAACACAGCTCCCAACGCAGTCAGTTTGCATTAACCCAGGTGGTAGCTAAAGCAGAGAGAAATCCGTGTATGAAAGTATGAAAGTATTGCAGTGCAGCTGGAGATCAAGGACCTCACCAAGAGAGGGAGCACCTGTACATAACTGTAAGCAAACTGGAGAAATATTACACAAATTTATACTGAATGGGCTCAGTGGCAGAAGTAGGGATTTCAAAACTGAGGATTACATGGGTGAAGAAAGCATGACAAAGAGGAGGTACTATCCCCACCGAACAAGGAATTAAGGAAAAAGTATTAACGAATTTTCCAAAGATTCAAAGGAATGACCTCCCCCCATCACAAAAAGAAGCATAGATCTGTATATCCCACTATGCTGCTACAATACACTTTTATCATTACTAATAAAATATTTCATGTCTTTGCTTATACCTGTATTTCCTGGAACAGTCCTTCAGTGTTCAAAGTAACAACCTGAGCACTTGCACACAAAAGGGGGCAGATTTTGAGAACTTTAAATATAATTTAAATGAACCACAGAATTATTCAGATGGGAGCAAACCTCGGATGGTCCCCTATCCCAACCTCCTCCTCTGAGCAGGGCTAGAGCTGAATTCAGACCACATTGCTCAGGGCTTTTGTCAAGCAAGTGCCAAATAGAGGAGAATCATCTCTTCCCACAATATCCTAGCAATATGTGCTCTTACTGATGCAGGTCTTTACTGTGTTAGTCTTCTTCACCATTGAGGTGTCAGTACAACTGCAGAAGGTTAACCTATTCCAAAACAGGATTGGGATTTGTCCTTGAATTTCAAGAGACTCCTATCAGAACATCACTCTAGGCTAAGTCCGACGGAATACACCTTTGCGTGTATTGACTGCGCTCCCAAGTTTGGTGGTGTCTGCAAACTTGATGAGCACATTCCATTGCCTGTGTCATCAACACAGATATTAAACAAGACAGACCCCAAAGAAGGCCACTTGTAACTGGTCTTCAGATAAAATATGAACCCTTACTCAACCCTTCAACCTTGAACCCCTTTATACCCAACAGTCCAGTTTTCCTACGTATCCAGAAGTACACCCATCCAGACTATGATACAAAGACGGTGTCACAGAAAAGGCCAAAAGCCTTGCCAAAGTCAAGGGTGTTGACCCTCTTGTGTTCTCCTCTCATTCAGAGGTCTAGTCATCTCTATAAATACAATCACATTGGTCAAGCACTATTTACCCTTGGTAAATCCATGCTAGCTATTCCCAATCACCTTGTTCCTGTGCCCAGAAGTTCAAGGAGGACCAAGTCCATGATTTTCCTAAGGACTGACCTAAGGCTGACCAACAGCCTTCCCTGGATTGTGCTTCTATTCTTTTTTTTGCAAGATGGGTACACATTTTGCTTTTTTCCAGTTAGTGAGGACATCCCCATTCTTGTGATCCTTCAAAGATAATAGAGAGCTTCTCTGCAATGACGTTAGCCAACTCTCAACACCTTCAGATGCATTTCTCTCGGTTAGATGAACATGTATGGGTTGAATTGCACTGGAGCAATCTTAAGAGTTCCCTGTTCACCTAAGTTGGTTATGACTGTGGGCCTTGTTTGTTTCTGTTGTTGGGATTTTTTTTTTTCTTCTAAGGAAATAGTTAACTGAAGGACAACATCGAAACATGGAGACCAAATTCACAGACTAACTGTAGTCCAGAGAGACGAACCATCAGGGATGCTTGGGCTGTTCCATTAACAGAGAAAGGTGATTTCTCCCACCAACTCCATAGGATTCAGATTGCTGAATCTTGCTTCACTGGTAATAGAAAATGACTGGAAAAAACTAGCTTCCCAATGCTAAAGTTGTCTTTCTTATTTATTCCCCTTTTGACACGGTAGTCTTGCAATTGGTAGAAGACTTGGGTGTTTTTAGTCTAGAAAAGAGATGGCTGAGGGGTGATCTGGTCAATACCTATAACTACTTACAGGGTGGGTGTCAGGAGGAAGGGGATAGTTTTTTTGCAGTGGTGCCCAGTGACAGGACAAGAGGAAATGGGCACAAACTTGTACATAAGAAGTGCCATCTAAATATGAGAAGCAACTTCTCCACTTTGAGGGTGTCAGAGCACTGGAACCAGCTGGCCAGAGAGTTGGTGGAGCCTCCATCTCTGGAGACGTTCAAAACCTGCCTGGAAAAGTTCCTGTGCAACCTGCTCTAGGAGGACCTGTTTTGGCAGGGGGGTTGGACTAGATGATCTCCAGAGGTCCCTTCCAACCCTGCACCATTCTCTAAGTCTGTGATTCTGTATTTCAACACCAGACAGTAAGAAGGAATTGTGTTATTTAGCAAGTGTATTGCAGACACATTACTGTTTAAAATACCATTCAAGCACTTCAATTTAAATAGACAATTTGAATATGTGGCTACAAACCTTGATTCAACAAGTATATATTTTATCAAAGACTATTATCTGCTTTAAAGATTCAAATCATAAAAATGTAATAGCTATGTAGTAACATGCACTTAAAACAGTTTTAAATTGCTTTTCACTTGAAAGATGTTGAGACAGCATGCACTCTCAGACACACACACACGGAATTGTAGCAGTAAGTGCTTTGTAAAAAGCTCAGCCTTCTGCAGAAGGCTACAGGGAGGGAAGTCATACTGCTTCTGTCTCCAAAATAAAGGCCTAAAAGAGTGATTATAAACATAATCTTCATGCAACAGAGGCACAGATGTGAAGGTTTCTAGATACTGAGATGGTATCTACCTGGCAGCCATTACAGTAAGTTTTTTAACCATTGCCTTTTGATTTCTTCAATAATCCTTTCAAACAATCTCAAAAAACAGGCTATGGCTTTTGGAGTGTAATTTAAGAATGAACCTTTAGTGACAAGTCTGTTTGCTTACAGTACAAAAGATGGCACAAAACTATCAAGCAATCACTAGAAGAATTTTAAACAATCTTTACTGAAAGACAGGCAGGACATGTCAGTGACGTGAACAGATGCGGCAGCAAGACTGGCTTTAGAGGTACTCCCTCACTTCAAGTCCTTTGTAAACACCCATTTTGCACACTTGGCCTACCCAAGGATGGTACCAGAGAGGCTCCTCACCATCACAACACACAACACTACCCTGCCTCAGAGCATTCTTAAATATAGTACCTGCAAGCTTTAAGATCTTGTCCCATGTCTTTCCTCCGTGCCTCTCAGTTTAGGTTTGCTCCAGCTCGCTGTAGGCAGCACTTCCCTTACGGTACCACATGGACCACCTCGGTGGTCCCTTCCTCCACCTTGGTGGCAGGCAGGACAAGAGGTCTCAGGCAAAGGATGCTGAGGCACAGGCACACATGGAGCAAGGGACAGCAGAGCAGGGGGACAGAGGCCACAAGGAAGAGGCATCGGTGAGAAGAGTGCAGGAAGAACGGTGAGAGGGTGAACAGGATACCGGAGGTAGAAGAGGATCTTCACTGAGTAGAAGAGGATCTTCACTGACACACAGGCAAAGGAGTTAAAAAAAGTCTATCTCAGAGCTCTTCGCCTTCAAGAAACCTCAAAAGAAGCTGAATTTAAGGTAAGAACTGACATACTAATATAGACCATTTTTCTTAAAAGTCTGTCAGGAAGACAATCAAATAAAAAGACCGTGTACACAATCTCACCTGCACAGTGAGAAGGCCAGAAATAGCCAATAAAAGAAAAATTAATTGTTCCACCAAAAATAAACTATATGGGACTAACCCTGCTATCAGACGAGATACCAGGAGGGACTGGTAAGTATCCCAGATCCTGAAGTAGGAGCTGCTGCATCTTATACTTTAACCTACAAGGCTACAAGCTCCGACAACTAAGGACTTCCAAGCCTAAACCACATGATTTGGAAAGATGATACGCTATTGCCTGGAATCATTGTGACTCCCTACGTCAATTTGCAAAAGAGAGCCTTTAAAAAGGTGGTGGTGGTGGGGTTGTTAGTTTTTAAGTACTTTCAGTGCTGACACCAACAACTGTCTTTACATAGAACTTTTTCATGTATCTACTTTACGTAAATATCCTCTTGTAGCCAAAAGAAGATAATGGAAACAGGTCTGCACGCTGAGCCCATTCATTTCTGTAAGCCACAGAAACACAGGACTGGAACAGGCCTCCTGAATCATCAAATCCAGTCCTCTGCTACTGCACTCATGTAAATAATATGTTTATTATACTCACTAAGTTTCACACAAACAGAAAAAGGCTTCCCAAGGTTATTCCTCATGTGAGACTATTCAAAAAACCTTCTCTATGACAGTCTGTTGCTTATTTCAGTGTTAAACAAATGTCTATCTTTCTACACAGAGTAATACAAGGCAATTTTAGAAGTTCCTATTCATATTATTACCCAGCTACATTAAAAAAGTAGTTCTCAATATACTTTTTTTTTGGCCAAGCCCCCAAGAGCATTCTTTTACTATCTGCATTTATTATCTTAAGTTATAATGATATAATAAGGATGATTATGCTTTGAAAATATTACCCATTACCAAACAAATCTGATGCTTCTACTCAATTTGAACTCTTCTAGATGTGATGAATTATTGACTTCAAATTTTAAGTTTTAATTAAAAAAAAAAAGGATTTTTGAGTTACTGAAGCATTTAAGTAGTATTTAAAATGTTAATTTATCATTTTGTGTTTTGGCTGCTGTACTTCAGAATACCATAATGATTTAAAAATTGTTCTTTGGATAAGAAGCACTGAAATTTTCAGCCTGGAGCAACAGTGATTTGGCAGGCCACACTGTAAAACCCTGAAAAAAATAGAAGACTGATGCTTATTCTAGAAACAATGATGACACATTGAAAGTTGTGCCAATGCTATCGCTAAAATAATGAAAGCAACAGTCCCTCAAAAATGAACATCTGTCAGCTCTAGTTTCTATTGCAGTTACATTTATATATTTATAGTTTGGAATAACTAGGCAGTAACTTGTAGGAAAAAAAAAGTCAGAAAGGCTGAAGGTTTTCATATTCATCTTGACTGCTAACAGATTTTGCTAAAATTAAAGCTTCCTTAAAACATGCCATATCAACCATCTATTTTCAGTTACCATTTGCCCTTAAGGTATCCACACATTTTGGGTTGACAAGCCACAATTTCTGATGCAGAGGTCTGAGGTTTGGCATTTCTCTCTGCCTGATGCTTATCTCTTCCAATGAGGAAAATAAAGAATCGGTACATTCTTTCAATTATTTCTTTATTGCACAGGAGAATGCATCTGGTTGTTGTTTCTCCTAATCTTTTGCTATTCCTACCATCATAACTCTTTCCCATAGCGCGTTGTGCAAGTGCATCAATTTATTTTCTAGTTTCAGGAAAGTAACTGCATTCAGTGTGTGTGCATTCATATTGTCATCTTCTGTACCAGAGCCCAAGAAGCCTGCAGAAAGAGGCATAAAGATGCAGGAGAGGAAAAGTTTGGCACATATTTCATTAAAAAAAGGCAGTAAACTTATCACATTTTCAAAAATAAAGTCCTTGGATTTATGTACGTGACTTATCATTTAGAGGTAAGTACTGATAAAGTAAACCCTATACACCTCTACTTCTGGCATTAGAGAAGAACGCCATATGTACAATAAATATGGCTCAAAAGCTTGACTAATGATGGGTGGTTTAGAATGTTTCCCTTCTCAATTCCTTAACGTATTTCAAAAGGAAGAATATTTGGTAACAAAACCCAAAACAACAACAACAAAGAATTCCAAAAAGATTGAGCAGAATTCACTGGAAACCAGCTAAATTTATCCCATCTGTTAATCAACAAGTACCCAAATACTTTTATTATGACAGAAGTTTGTAGAAAAATAGATACTGGAACACAATTCAAAAAAATGCCTTTTTAGTTTTTCGAGAAGTAGCATGAAGACCAGCTTGGTCACTTCTATGTTTGTTTCAGAAATTCAGCCAACAGGAGACAGGGTTTAGAAAAACAACATACCCATGTAAAAGGGAACACGGTGTAGTTAAAAAAAAAAAAAGACGTGAAACTCCTGGCAAATCTTTATTTAAATCAACACAGGATTTCGGAGAGCAAAATTTTACTGTAGTACAAAAGAGAACAGAGAAATTTATGGAACACTTAAAAATCACCTTTGGTTTGGGAATGTTGTAAAATGCAAATGCCTAGAGAATAGAAAGTACCAACATTAAGTACTGTATATCCCCGTCCTGTTCTTACAGCTTTCCTTAGGTATCCAGTTCAGCCAGAGAGAGGACACTCATCTAATTTTTACAACACTTTAGTGTTATCAAAGTCTGGTGAAATATTTTTATCTGGCTCATTTTCTCTTAGTTATTCACAAATTAATAGTGGAATAAAGTGACCTAAAATTTTTCTAGGGTAAGAATGCACTAGATACTTTCAAAATGGGATCACACCTCTGAGGAAAAGTCTTTGTACTTATCTGATGCTACTGCGTGCCTGGAAGAACAGCTCTACAGTAGGATGACTACAAACTTGTTGGATTTGAAAAGAGTTTTAAACTTCAAGATGTTTATTTAGGCTAAGCATTTTAAATTGTACCCATTTAAACTTAATTTTCCCACTGCAAACTTGGATAGAACATTCACCCAATAGGCCAAGGCACTACACTGCACCAGCAGGTAGACATATTGCAATCAGGTTAAATATTGAAGCAATTTCTCCATTTCACTTCCATGGGTAGTTCATCCAGATCAAGCTGGGAGTTGGATTATCCTTTCTTTAAGTTGCTTTCTACTCTCAATGAATGGTGCAAGAAGGAAATAAATAACTTCACGCTAACTGCAAACCTCAGACATGCATGCTAGACATCTAGGTCTAAGGAATGTATTAAAATTACTATATTCTGAATCAATCTTTCCTCAGTAGTTACAGAGATGTTAAGTAGCATTCAAAATTTCCATCCCAGTGCAGGTAAACACATTCAAAATTACCCAGTAGGTCAGAAATTTATCATCTGCTGTTCTCTAAAAGAGAAATTGTGTACAACTTGCAAGTCTGAATAAATGTGCATTAAACACCACCATTGCTAATACAGTCACCAGTAAGAGTTAATGCCATTTTTTTACTAGTTTACAGGTGAGACCATTTCTGGGTAAAAGGAATAACCTTTCATTAGACCAACTGGTATAGTTTGAAACAATGGAGAGCACTGCAAGAACAAAGCCTTTCTTTGGACCTGACCCAGAAACAGCAGCTTTCCAAGCTAACCACAACACCCTGCATTTAACAGCACATGGAAAGTACTGAAGCCTGCAGCACCAGGGTATGCTCTTCTGTAAAACTGGCAGCTTCCTCACCCCCCCAAGAACACCTGCTTACCTGAAGAAAAGATTGAACACACAATATCTTGCCTAATTTTTTCAAATAAACCTATTTACTCCATAAAAGATCTACCTGTTAGGTTTGCTCTGAACAGATCTCTCATTTCTATCAGCAAACCAAAATTTAATCTCTCTGCTTCAGAACAGCTTTTTGTGAAAGGACTAGTGTCAAAAGGCAGTTTTTCAGCAACCCACCATAATCTCTGCAAGAATCCGCTATAAACAAGCTCGATATAAACTCTGCTTGGATTTCCATCTGTGGTGCAGGGCATGGTGCTACTTCCAAAGAGACACTGTAAAATCATCCTGATGTTGTGCTATGCTCAAGAGCAACTGTTCCTGGCTGAATTTCTACCAAAATATGGTCTGGCCTTACATACTACTTTTAATGAGCAGAAAGTGATAACAAAAATAAACAGACCATTAAGTATTTAAAAAGGCAATGATATGTAACCCTGGAAGATATTTATTCCCTCCAAATTTACATTTTTACATTACTACAAAGATCTACTGTACAAATAACTTCAGTAAGTGCATTTATGAAATGAACCGTATCTAATAAAACCTAATACTGCAAAAGCCAATTATGCTGATATAAACATAAGGGCAGCAGAGAGGTTTCCAACAACAAGGTATGTCTTTTTTCAAAGTAACATCATCAGACAGAAGGGGGAAAAAAGAAAAACGAAACCCAAACTAAAATAAGAAACAGAAAAATCCAAGTGATTTTTCTTTAGAAGAGCTAAATAGCCTTTAACTGAGTTTCAAAGTAGATTTAGGGTTTTATCTGCCTGATTAAGGCTTTTAACAAATGAAGCTGTAATTAGGCATAAATGATAGTGTAACGAGCTAAGTTAGAATCATGCATATTAATTCTAACTTCAGAAGATGCCCACTCTTAATGGGGTTTAATGCTCTTCCAATTCAGAGAGGGTTATTTCATCTTCAACGTGCTGAAGTTGTGGTGGAAATTTCCCACAGCACCTATACCAGCAGAAGAATTTCTTGCTAGGAAGACAGGCACAAAGTACCATGTCCACACTCTAGCTGCACCACTGCTGGATATTTCTGGAGTATTTGGGAAGTTTCAGTCCAAGAGGCTAAGAAGCTCATAAGGATTCACACAATTCCATGAGTTGTTATGCCAAAAGGCTGCAACGGAGAGAGAGTTAAAACCTTTCTTCTAAACTGCTCAGCTTCTACCAGAATGCAGTACGGTTGCCTTTTTAAAGGCTTCTTTGAACTTTAATCACACTCCCCTAAAAAATCTGGAAGGAAGCCACATGACTAAGAGTTCATGGCAAGTTGTTGTCAAAATCAAGATAGGATTGTGCAGAAAAGGCTGGGCTTGATTTTGACAATCTTACAAACTTGCATTAATCCTTAAACAAAGATAGACAACATCTAAAGAAAAATACAAAATTACACTGGATAACAATACATCCAATAATCAAAAAAAGTCTACTCATCTCCCATTCAAAAAAGAGCATTCAATATAAAAATAATCTGCTAGCTAAGAAAGCATTTTTGCTATGTCTTAACAAAATTCTGTCCAAAGAACAGAATTATTATATCTTTCACATGATTTTCATTCTTTGATGTGCACAAAACTTCTCTGTTTTTGGGTATTTACTTTTAACTAGCAGCAGATATTACAGATAATCCTAGGGGGAAAAAAATCACAGCTGCAGATCTCAATCGAAGACAGTTGTGCTAAAACAATGTATCTGTAACCCCCTTGACCTAATCTGTAAAAAAAAACCCAAAAAACCACCACCTGAAGAGTACAAAGAAGAGTTGCTGCTCACATACATGAGTTTTTCCTCAAACTCAGTGTTATTTTAATACTTCTTATACTACATTCAAGAAAACACCAGCCACAACAAAAGAAACGACAACTCAACAGCCACAGTGGGGTAAAGATGACAAAGGCATCAACTGCTTGAGTAGAGCAGAAATGCTCTGCCATCAAAGTTCTCTCGTCAGCAGATGACTCCATTTCCTCCCATTGTTTTTTCAATTATTTTTTCTACCACTTACAATCCTTCCACGAGTTTCTCTTTTCTTCCAAATTATCTCAAAAGTGCTCAGCTCCCTTCCTGTAAGCTCCCTGTAGTTCCAAATCTGTTTCTGTCAGAGTCCACAGGCAAACCTTTGTGCCTTCGCACATTATCCTTTAATTCATACCCACATTAGCATATTAACTTGCAAATTGACTTCATTTCATTGTTATCCCTTCACCTGAAACAGCTTTCCTCTATCCTGTATCTGTCTGAGAAAACTACCACCTCACCTATTCTGCTGCCAAACGTTTTTTCACAGATCGCCCTTACACGGATCTGCACCCATATTCTCTCTCTATTGAATTCCAAGTATATTTTATACTAGAGGAGTAAAAAAATATTTTGAAAGGTGCTACCAGTACTAGTTGTCCATATAAATAACACCAGAACATTATGTGCAGTGATACTCAGACGCAGTTACATAACGTATAGTTTTCCAAGGGGCTAAGGAAAATTCTAGAAAAATACCACATCACTGTAGATTTTTTTTTTTTTTTACACTAGTCCTCCAGGTTTCCAAACAAAACAGAACATCTTTTTTCCTCCACTGAAGAATATTTATAGTTTAACCAGCTTAACAGCATTTTAGATGAGAAGGGACCCAATTGCCCTCACAACCTGAGATTACAAGAGGAGCAGAGAGCTACCTGGCACAGTGCTCCCCATCACCTTCAGCAGAGAAAAGCATTTGACGTACAGTGGAATAGTTTAACTCACCAATAAACGGAATAGAAGCCAAGGAGTCACCAGGTGGGCTGGAACCTGATGCTTTCCTTTCCTCTATTCTTTTTATGTGAACTTCTCTCCGAGCATCGTTAGGTAACCAACAGGTAGAGTCTGAGGCTGCCTCTTGGTCATTTACAGCAAGAATGTAGGACTGATGCCTCAAAGGCTGTGGCGTTTGGTGACCAGAAGGTGATTTGTCCCTCATGACCACTGCGTCTTTGCCATTTTCCTGAACATCCGTTTGTAGAATTTCAGGCTCGTGAACATCTTCCCTTTCAAAATCATGAATCTTGTGTCTGATGGAACCATCTATGTTGTCAGAGGTAGCTGAACTCGCACTTGTTGGCTGAACAAGTTTGGTGGAAGCTGGAGACAGAGAGGAGGGCTGCGTGGTTTTGCCACTTTCTGTTTTGTGATCTGGGGCACCTTCTGGTCGGATCCTTGACTGTTGGTTTAACAGACCACTCTGATGCAAGTGATTTACTGTTCTTTGGTCTTTGCTGACAATAGTATCCAGGCCCTGGTTAAGGGGAAATGATGGTTTTGCTGCATAGGGAGTGGAGTTCTTCAAAGAGCTACTTTTAGAACTTCTGGCTGGTGTGAGAGACAATCTCTCTTGTGAAACAGCTGTAGGTTTTGAAACTCCCCCAGGAGTTTGCAAATCTCGAGAAGAATGCAACATTTTTATATCTGGTGGAACTTTCTGAAAATGAGAACCAGGCAGAGAAGCTCTACTACCTGTTCTCCTGTTGTCTGAAATATAAGAGCTTGGAGCCATAGAAAAATTTTGACCTCGAAGGGACATGTGAAATGCATGCTGTCTAGATCTCTCATAAATACCTCGCCGATCATCCTGCTCAGTAAACCCTGTCCACTTGTAAGTCTTTCTCCTATCTCCATTAGTTTCCGCAATCATATTCTCAGAATGAAAATTTTCTAGCACTTCACCCTGTTTGCTGAGATAATCCCATGACCGAGCCCTGTGATTCCTAGCATTAACTGAAGGTGAAGTTAAAGTATCTTGTGAAGCACTTCTTGGCCACTCTTTCATCAAGACAGGATCTTCAAGTCTTTCCTGGGATACACTTCTCTGCCTGATCTGAACAGACTGTGGAACCCGGTCATGAGAGGTGCTCCTGCGCCGTACCTGTGAAGCAGTGCGATTTGGCACCACTTGATTATAGTCAGTTGTATTCTGAGAAGCTGCTCTTAAACTATCTAACCTTTCCTGTATTGTTCGGGAGCCGTACATGTGCATGCGCCTGTTATCAATGTACTCTTTGTAAGTTTTGTAGGTCTTCCAGTCTATGTGCTGGTGGGACGTTGGTGAACTGTAATGATTAGTAGAGACTGAGGGTGAATCTGTGGCTTGAGCAGGAGGTCTAGTGCTTGGGATTCCCTCTGGACATACTACATAGTTGGAAGCTTTACTTAGTGTTCCAGTTGGATCAACTGGCCTCGTTATTGGAGTCTGGGGAAGTACAATGGCAGTGGACACTGAAGAAGGTGGTGATGTGGTCCGTGCTTTTAGACTGGTTTGATCTTTTAAGCCGTATCTTACTTCCTCTGTCCTGTGTGACGGACCAGCATGATTATTTCTACAAGACGGCAAATCTACAGCCTTCTCAGAAGGCACAATAACAGTCCTTACAGTTTCATTGCAAACACACACAGCTGTATTTGATTTTGCAATGTCTGTTGGTGACGGAGGCACTTGTATTTCCATTCTGTAGGCCCTCTCTGGCTGCGTCAATGCCCGTACTGGTCTAGTGACTTGCTGTTTCCCCAGTGAGAAGTCAGAAGATAGCTTGTCACCAGCTTGTGCCATAACAGAAGCTGTGGATGTCAGGCGTGGATAACATATTGGCGGTGGTTCGGGTATGTTGTGGGCATTACCACTGTAGGCTTCGTTGCCTTTCAGGTAGGCATCTTGGGAATATGCCTGCAGAGAAAAGAATAAGTGAGTATGCAGTAATGAGGGAGATGGAAAAGTTCATCTAGCATTTGCACAATCAAGCTTCAAGAGAGGGAAAACAAGTACAAAATTCACATTATCTATAGTTTTAGATAAAACGTTAGTTAAAAAGATAACAACAGCATCCCATTCCCATCGCGAGCAGAAACAGAGCAAGCATACACTACATTCATTCATTACTTACATTCCTTTCCTCAACAGTTAAACTGAACTGATGAGCAATTCTAGGAAATACTGCAGATAGGGAACCGAGGCAGGTTTCCCCAAATCCACAAGCACAAAACACAGTATTTTTCTCACCCTTAATTTGGTTTTCTATCATGATACTTCACACTTTCTTCCTGTTTAAGCTTCACATTGCTGGAAACCATAATTTCACAGCAATCGACAGGTTAAAATCCTGCACAGTAAATTCAACTAGTACTAGAAAATTCTCTATGTACTTAGTGTATAAGAGGACTTTGTCCACTTAACATAGAACATATGAGAAGTACACACAAATATACATAACACACTCTCCTCTAAGATGTCTTCTACATAAAAGCCACTGTTCCTAAACATAAAATTAATAAATTGAAGCAGTAACATCTTCATTGTGAGCCAACACCCTCTAGGTCATCACATTTTATAGGAGATAGTACATGGCACACAAATCTTAATGCAACAATATTAGTAATCGTAATATTTTTAGCTTCAAGGTACAAACTGTACGAAAATTCATACATACCCACTGCTGTTCACACACTATTAAAACACAAACTAAAAATCTCAAAAGAATTTCCTCAGTGTATTTATCTGCACCTTTATGTTTAAGAGCCAGACTCCTGAATAAAAATGGTTATATTACACTCGGTATATTTCTGTAGCTTTTTTGAAAAGCAGCTTTATCACTGCAAAATTAACAGAACACGCAAAATGATAAATCATGGGGAGCATACATCATACTTAAACAATATCCTATAATTGAAAAACTTTAGCATGACTTCATTCAGTTTAGGCATAATGAAATAAAGAGCCAACGCAGAGCCTGCCAATGCAACAGAAGATTAAAATGATTTCTCAGGGTTTTAACACGTTAAGGCGTGGTATCGTATCACAGCATTTCCTGTCCAAATCATAACATGCTCAATTCCAGAATATCAACGTGCCCTGTCTTAATACCAGACAGGTTATAAAAGCCCAAGTGCAGCCATAAAATTAATACAGAGCCAAGTACAGAGGAGGGCGAGGCATTTACAATACTGCTGCAATGTTACATCAAGCATTAGTGAAGTGCAAAAACATTAAAGCACGTTGAGAGAAAACAGACCAAAAAAAACAACAAAAAAAAAAAAACCACAGGCACAAACACCAAATTAAGAGATTAGCATTCTGAAGGAAATTCAGCTCAGACTGTCTAGTTCATTTCCAACAAACTCGCTGTTTCGTATTCTTGTTTCTCACAAATCATTAAGAAAAACATGCCTTACGAAACCATCAGAGAAATGGCTACTGTACGTTTCTTACCAGTGCTGTGACATCCTTTGTAAACTGCAGCTGGCAGAAAACAGGAAAACATAGTAAAAGCTGCTTACAGATGTAAAGACAGAATTATGTTGTCATATTGATGTTGGATACAGCAAGCTAAAAATACAACTACACCGATTTCACTGGAAGGTACCAACAGAGGTAAAGGGCAGTAGAGCATAAAAAATAACTTCGCTCTCCTTCTGAGCATGTCCATCTTTTACAAGCTCCTCGCATTTATCCTCCACCCTGACAGAAAGCAAAAGACATTTGTGCCATTTTGCCTTGGTGCATCCCTACAGCTGCCTGCAGAGAGCTCTGGCTCCGTGCAACAAGACTTCCCTTCCACTACAGCAACGTTACTGTCTCTCATTTCCCCTGGGCTGCTACCATCCCTGCTTCCTGGTGACGAAACAACGGCTTTATTATGCATTTAAAACAGCACGCCCCTTCCCCACATATATCTGAACACGACCACAAGCTGTCAGCTGACTGCAGCCGCTTTCAAGCCGTACATCTGAAATTAGAGGAATGATGCTGCACAAACACTCTACTCATGTGATTTGTTGTTTTCTTTTGGGTTTTGGTTTTTTTTTTCCCCCTCCACTCATAGTAAAAATTAAGCCAGGTTTCCACCGGCACATTTAATGGAGGGAAGGAACACACAAAGGTAAGTATTTCTAAACCTTTAAGCAGATCTCCATTTAAGATATTCATTGGCTGTACGAATTTAAAAAAAATAAAATAAAAAAATTGGAAAAGATGCTGAAGACCCAAGTAAACAGAACAAGAGACTACTGGCATGCAAGACAAACAAAAACAATCATCCTCCCCAATCAGAAGAAAATTATTACTTTATACAACTGATAAAACAGTTCGAATCCCGAGATACGCACATCTTACACCAGTATAAAATATGCTGCTTTTATGTTTCTGTAAAACATGCCCACGACAAAACAATTTGTCATGCACCTTGACAGCAGAAAGGCTAAATTCCAAAACTGATGTGATCTGATTTTAGCTGACGACTACAAACAAGTATAAAAAACAGTTCTCAGCTCTTAACAAAAATTATCATACAGATATTAAAACACCTTCTTCAAAAGACAGCATTCTCACAGGGTGCAAAATGAGATCAGCCAGGCTTTCTCCCCGTTTCCCCCAGTAAAGGGTGTATTTCCATGATGGCAGGTATATCCGGACAGCCAGCCAGTTCTCAGCAAGACAGTTACTGGATACTGATGCTGTGAAGTGTAGTTCTCCCTTCAACCTCATCCCCACACACTTCCCAAGAAATCACAGAAACAAAGCTCAACTTTCTTCCAAGAAACAAACAGTTTATAAATGGGGACTGCGTCATTTCCACAGAGAAATATCAAATATCTGTGGTTCCATAATTCTGATTAAGGGCCTAGAGAGAAATACTGCAACTTACAAAGAAATGCACTGATTCCTTCTGAACAATGTCACACTGAATGATGCATTATCAGCCTTTTCACTATGAAATACCTGAATTGCTTTAACCAGAAGGTGGTGGTGCAATTTTCAGAAGAGGTTTAGAGTCTATAATAGGTGAAGTACACCAATATACTTATCAGCATTCATACATTATTTTGATACTTAACATATTTTGCAATGATATATATACAACACAGTTCGATTATTATTCTCTTCTCCCCTTAGTTCCTCTAATGATGTAGTACGTGGAAATATTACATTAATCTCTCAGTGCAACAGAGAATATAGTCATTAAAAAGCCATTAGGGTACAACTTAAATTTAAGTCTTTAAAAAGCCTTAAGAAGAAAAAAAGACTTCCAACTTAAATAGAAAAATATTATTTTTTTAAATATCCAGGTCAGTCACATCCCCAATTCAGACAACAGCCAAGTCACTTGAATTCCTACAGGAGTCGTGTACTCAGCACTTATCCAGAAGTTCCAACACTATTGAAAAAAACAGTTTTAATGTTTTACTAGCTCTTTCCCGCCTTCTCAAAACAACAGCAGTTATGGAAAGCTTACCATAAAAATACAACAATTTAGAGTGACATTAAGGGTTTTGATGGATAACAGCTCTGCGACAATTACTAGCAGAAAACTGCTGTTATTACAGTAAGAACTCAGCATGTTTCCAGTTCTTGGGTACAATTTCTTCCCCACCTTGCAATCTGGTTTTATTTGCACCAAGTTTGCAAACTCCTATGGGAAAGAATTAATTTCTTACTGTGAATTTGTATATCAGCACATTAAGGGTTTACCTAGGAAGGTAATACGTGCATGCCGTGTAATACGCAAAATAATTTTTAGGCAAGTAAAGCATTCTACAAGATATTTTATTAACTCTGTCAAATTTAGCTGAAGGGGCTTGTTCACATTTTTTCCACACTTGATTTTATGTCATTTGATATGAGTATAATGACAGCCTACGTACAAGGGTTCTTCTTAGTAAGAACCATGGTGAAACGCTCTACTGCCGAGAGCTTGAGCCAACCGTGTCCTACACCCCTTAGTCCAAATCCATAAAAGCACAGAGGTGTATGCTTCACTGAGGATGAGTATGCTTCACTACACTTCACTAAAGGATGAGTAACACTGATTTCAACCAAACTACTTGCAAAATTGGAGATAATCATTTTGATGAATCAGAAGCTAATCTGCCCAGCACCTTGCAAGACTGAGCTTGAGGCATTCTTCTTTCCTTCCCCGAGCAGTTTGCCTTCAGATTATGTTTCTTTACTACTAAATTCTTCTCTTCCCCAGCCCTAACTCGTTCTCACAGTGAGCATGAATACAAGAACAGCACACCAGGAAAGGTTTTCAGCTGTCTTAAAAGGAAACATTTTCCAGTTAGGGTTTGCTTTGGCAAAAATGTCACCTCAAGTGGTTTAATTTTCTCTGAGACACTCAGCAAATGCTACAGTCAGATAAAATTATTTGAAAAAAAAAAAAAAAACAAAACAAAACAAAAAAACCCCAAACAACACAATAAAAACAAAAACACCAAAAAAAACCCAACCTAAAACCAAAAACACCCTTTCTTCCAAATGGCAGTGAAATTTTAGTATATAAAATCTGATGCCTTGAACTCAAGAAATTTAATTTCCAAATACAAGCTGTGTAAGTCTCTTGTAAATATTAGTCTCAATCAAGATGAGTTGATGCAAATGGTATTTTCTAACATATGCAACGTTAGGTATCAAAGTTGAAGTCTCCTTTAGTCATTATATCTTCACACCGCACTCCTCCTTCCACTGTACTTCCTGCCAGAGCTTTAATATTATCCTCTGCACACATTAGTAACTGCGTCAGTACAAAACCTGAAAGTAAACAAATGCTCCAAGACTCTGGACTAACTACAGCTACTCACGAAAACATGTCTATTTAAAGTAATAAAGCAAATGGAAATGCTCCATTACATCTGATGTAACTGGATGGTCTCAGGAAAAAAAAAATAAAGAAAAAAGGTAACACTGTTAAAGTTTACTGTGGGAAGACTTGTAGTCAGAGACATGAAGTTACCGGGGCACATAAAACTCTAGAATACATTTCCTTATGCGAGTTATTTTTCTTTTTTTT
>VXBJ01007355.1:398416-439447 GCA_013400055.1 Nycticryphes semicollaris
AAAAAAAAAAAGAAAAAAAAAAGGTATTTTCACCAGCAAGAAGGAAGTATATGTTTGTAATATTGGTTACAGAGCAGCTGAATTCATTATCTCATCTGAGATGTACGAATACTCTATTCACATTCATTAAACGTAAACTGCAAGGGGTACTGGTAAGAGCTACAAAAAAGAGATGGCTTGTATCAGCTATTTTAAGTAGGTTCACAAAACAGAAAATGAAGAGATTAAGACTGTTACTTAGAAACTACTTTACATGTCACAAGAACAAAGGCTATTTAAACAAACTGACCCATACTATCACAAGGGAAAAAACATAAAACATAACTGGATATATCAGACTAGAAATTGGCATTGTACTGGTCAGTACAATGCATTTGCACAGATACAGGCCACCAACTTCAGGGCACACAGAGCAGCCTATGAGAGCACTGAGAAGAACCTCCATTTATTATCACTGCAGAAAGTAATTTTCTCAGCCATGTAATGTATGATTTATTATGCTTTCTTATATGAAAAATGTTTTAATTTTGTGGTCCCTTTTCCATTTGTTAGCAACCACAGACATAAGGCTGCATTCCAAAATGGCAGAGTAAGGGTATTTGGTTTCACAATTTTCTTAAACCATTATTCATTTTGAAGAAGAAAAAAAAAACAAGTGTTCTTCAAGCAGCAAAAATTATTTAAAACCAAAGATCACCAGTGACAGATTTTAAGTCTATGCACAGCTAGGAAAAAACCAAGTCTTCAAAAGTCTTTTAGAGATTTTTCAGAATATTGAATTTAAGAAACTTAAAGCACTGACTTTATGTGCATTTACAACAGCACCTCCCCTTTTGACTGAATGTATAAATGGTAAAACTATTTAAAATTATTCTTTAAAAGTAGTGTCATCAGGAGCTGACTTTTGCATAAACACCTTTGTAGGGATCTTAAAATATTTAGTAATTGTAAAACAAAAAGAGGATATAAAAGAGATAACATAGCTTGAGGCATTTCCAATGAAGTGTTCAGATTCCGTTTCTATGTGCAGGTAGCACATGTGTGTAAATTCTGTTAGGCAAGGCATGGTTTGATAATAATCAATCCTTATATGCAGGATGAAGACTTTGGAAGTTGAAAATATAATAAATAGCATTCTTTCTCTTCAAGTACTTCTAATATAAAAGAAAGATTCCTACTGATAATATGACACGGAACAAACTATTCCCTTACAGAAGTATCTGGGGTTTTATTTTGTGCCTTTAAAAAAAAAAAAAAAAAAGGAAAAAAAAAAAAAGAAAAAAGGGATTAAGTCAATTTACACAGTTTAATACCTTTTTAAATACCCAGCCAAAAGAGAAAAGGGTTCCATTTAGGAGCAATACTCTATACATAATTCAAATTCTATTCCAGGTTCCCTGCAGAACTTTCTGGGTACAATTTGGGTCTCCCTACTTTGAGTTTTGTGACGTGCTCTCAGAATGTTTTTTCATTCTCATAATGGAAACAAAAAGTATTAAGGAATGCTATTGGTGTACTGTACCATATAATATGCATGCAAATTATGAACTAGAAAGTGTTAGTAAGAACCACTTCACAGAAGTGGCAGTTTACACTAAAGTATTACACACAGTATTCTGACTTCTCAGAGATATCCATCATGGAAATTACTTTCATTACAAATTTTGAGATTTTCAAATTTAAATGTACTGATTCAAATTAAAGCACTAACATGCACTGCCATCAGAAAGACGATCTTTTGATGCATTATTTTGTGATAATGAAATGAATTCAGTAGCTAAACTCTATACATTTCTGAGTAATCCGAATGCTTTAAAGAAGAACAGGCATAGACATAATCATTCAAATTCCCCACAGTTCAAAAAAGAAAGGTTGGGAATCAGAATCCATTTCCTGTAAATTATTTGTGGTCCTAAACAAAACAAAGTTTACATTAGCAATCAACACATCTCCAAGCTGACTGTGTAAACAGGTGCGAATAAATTTCTTAATGGGACAAATTAACAAATATGGGTAAAGAGTACAAAATCTTGACTTAAATATGAACTCATGACTAACCTCACAGGACACAGTTACTTCTAGCAATTCTTTTGAGATGTACACTTCCAGAGAAATTAAGCAGTGGGAGTTTAGCTTTGCCATCTCCAACCAGACCAAAAATGGGTAATGTCCTAGACACAGCTTGAAACTTTTCTGAGAGCAATACAAAACATGGATGAATTACATCCCATCCATCAGTCCCACTGGAATTTACATGTATCGTTTTATTTAATGCAGATAAATCCTGATGTCTGCAGCATTATATAACGAGGACAAACAGCTACAATTGAACAACTTTCTAGAAAAAATAATGAGCAGCTATGGAAATGGAGCTGCAGGAGCAATCTTAAATCAAAAATCTGTAAATTCAAGCTGAGTTTCATTGCAAAACACCTGAACAGTGAGTGTAGCAGGGAACCTTTTCTTTAGAGGTAAGAGAGGATAAGATGTACTGTATCCTTACAAACTGTTCTGAACGTGATCAGAAAAATTAAAAAAAGAATAAACATTTACAGTCAGCAATGTTTGGAGGGGTAATTAAAAACAGTAAATAAAATGTCCAGAAAACCATCACATGACATACTGAGACTATAAATGAAACTCTCATTAATAAGGGAGATTTCAACTGACAAAATTTAGCCTTTCGAAAGACCTTTCAGCAAGTTGCTTGCACAAAGCCTATTAAAGAAACAAAGGTGTGCTGGATCAAAGATTAGCTAAGACAAAAAAGGGAGCAAAAACTAACTGTGTCACTGGGTATTTTTAATACGAAGAGTTTAAGGACATTCAAAAGTGAACTTGTGCAAGACCAACCTATCAAAAGGAATTAAATCAAGTGGTGCAGATAAAAACTTTGGTTCAGTAAATTCCTAATTCAGGGATTTCTAGCTAGTGGGCTACTACTATCTGACCAAATACTTGGTACCAAATGCCCTATATACTTTCATTGTTTTCATAACCTTCTCTTAAGAATGCGTTACCGGAGATTACCAGAGAGAATACTGACATAAACAGACCATCAGTCTGTCCCAGGATGGCTATGCTGACGCAAGTGCAGCATGCCAAAGCAAGAAGCACGTGCCATAACGTGATTTTATTTGCCATGAAATGGCAGCACAAGATATAAAATACTTTATATGCAGAACAAACTACTCTGAGCTCAAAAATAATGTTTTCAAGCAAAGAATTACAGAGCTCATTCTTCAGTCAAATGAGAAGCATTGCCTGATCTGGAGTCTGAGCTCTCTTTACGGACAGGAATTAATATTTATCTGTTTATGTTAAAAGGTCCAGCTGAAGACTTCCTGATGGCTATATTTTCCATATAAAAAACTAAAGGATATATACAAGACCTTTTGTTATGATCTTCTGTGATGCACACATCTGGCTCAAGACACCACATTGTTCTCCTCGCCTAACCAACAATAGCATCCCTTCATCTTCTGTGCACCCATGGAAATTAGAGGGACAGATGCAGCAATGAGCTATACTGTTCCTGGCTATGGCAGATAATTCCTGATAAGGTCTCCCTGATTTATCCAAAGTGGGCAGGGGTTACATTCTGCTGTGGACAGTTCTCTGCCTACACTCACAGGGCTGAAAATAAAACTTTACTTACAGGCAGACCTGGAGTTAAGAATTGCTGACCATGAAGGCCACTGGAAGATGTGACTGGTCTTTATCTTTTTTTGGACTATGGTAAGAGATTTCATTGACTGATGTACCTGTTGGGCATGTACTTGGGTATGCACTACTGTGTCTTGGGTATGCACTACTGTACAATATCATTCTCTGTACAAATACAAAATGAAAAAAAAAATACATGGCTAGTGTTATCTCCAGTAGAAGTTACATATAAAAAAAAGACAGATTCCATCTTCGCAGCTCTTGTATAGAAAGTACTAATGACACAAAACACATTTCACTCTACCTTGGCTGTCATACCTTTGAATACTCATGGGATATACACGTATTTCGAATTAAATCGTGAGTAAAGACTCCACTGAAATAGGAAAATCAGGATCTTATTTTTCCTACTCCTAAATGTAAGCATAGCTAAGTCGTAATAAAATAAAATGTGACATGTGAGATGTATTTAGAAAATATTTTTCTATACTGATCATAATGCATCTTTTTTCCCCCCATATCTCATTATTAGGTTGGAGACTTGTTGCTATGGAACAGAAATTGACATCAAGAAAACTGTAAAAATGGAGGCAGATAAGAGACATGAAAACAAGTATCTAAATTCATGTATGGACATGATTTAACAAGCCCTTGTGAGCTGCAGAAGTGGTAAATATTACGATTTCCTCAATTCTGTGCAAGGTTTGTAACTTGCTGCAAGACAGAGGAAAGACAAGAGGTACTGCAGATGTTTTGCAGGTGTGCACTAGTGTAAAATTTTTTCTTTACCAGATATGCTGATTTCTAGTTAACAGATCTAACAGGTAGATTTTGCTGATTTTCTTTTTAAATTGACACTTATATGTGTAGTGTATGTATACCTCATCTGTCTATTTCAAGCTCAGACACCTATACTATACTATGGTACTCAGTGCGCTTTGTTAACAAGGGACAAGTACTAAAAGGACTGTGGCACAAGTCATTACACCCATTCTCAAACCTTCCCCAGCATTCAGCAAATACATGAAAACAGCAATAGTAAAACCTGAGTGTGTATTAAGGAAAATTTAAAAAAAATTATGACTATTTCTGAAGTGATCATTTCCTGCTTAGTATAAAAACATAAACATGGCACATAATTAAATACTACTTGTATCTTACCTGTTCTGTATTAAAGCAATGACTTGAGAATATGTCTTCCCAATAACACTTTCTCCATTGACTTTTATAATTCTGTCACCTGTAACGGCAAAAGTTATACCTTAAATTAATTTGTCTAGACATTTTTGGTCATTTTTATTATGTACTTCCGTTCCTCACAATAATCAAGACCATCAAGATGTTAAATTCAAGGTTAGTCTTCTTCAAAAATAAAAAAAGATGCACAATACAAGTACACGTAACCATATACAGCATGCCAAGCTTCTACTCTTTTCTCAGAAGGTTTTCAGACTTGGTATCTTATTATAAACTTCCAAATGAATCACCCAGAAGGTCACAAAGAAAACCACAAGCAGGTGTAAGCTATACCAGCTAAGTTAAATATCCCATCTTCAAAATAAAGCTTTTGATGTACAGTAACACACAATGACAACTCTGCCCGGTTCTTCAGCAAATTATAAGTAGACATTTTATTTCCGCATTTAGCCTCAAAACAAGACCAAACTTTAATTCAGAACACTGCCAGGTGTAGCTGTACACATTTCCTTTAACACCAACAAAAGCTTCAATTTTGTACTTCTTCCTTCTGAGAAATAATGAGTATTTTGAAAAACTCCAGCTTCCTTCTTCCTCAGAATGATCTGGGTTGTTTCCAATACATTACCGTCTCTTCAATGCATCTTGGACTGTGTAATGGGTTATACATATTATTATCCATATAAATCAATCTTTAGACCTAACATCACTTCTGTCGTGTTTCTCCAATTAGTTTGTTCCACCTTCCTCATTAAGAGCTTCATGTGCTCTCATAAATAAAGCGGCAAATATATCACACAGAACTATTTTCAGCTTTTGATGAAAACATCATCCAATTCCTTCATGAAAAACTGTCATCTATGATCAGAAGATGAGAAAGATATCTTTAATTTACTAATGAGTAGAAAACAGCCTAAAGGATTACTGAGAGGGATCTTTGGAAAGCTGCTGGAGAAAGAAAAGCTGAAAGAAAGGGGCCATGCAAAGCAAGTCAAAGAGAACGGCTTTTTCAACACTGCTTTAGAAACTGAAAGCCCATTTTGTGTTTCTGGCATAATCAAGTCAAGGCACGGGGAAAAGCTGTTCACTCTGAGTACTCGGCCTGACTCGGCAGCAGTAACGCTTTAAATGCTCACGCTCCGTGGAGGTTCCCTACACAGACCCCAGGGATTTCCAGACTTACCAAACCACCTGGATCCGATGACTGTATTTTAATATGGTCTGCACACACAATGTGACATCATGCAAATAAACTGGTGCAGTGTTTTGAACTTTGTAAAAGTTTATATATGCCCTTTTACGAACTGGTTATCGCCCTTTCCCTCACCTGAAAGATGTTGCAGAGTTTTGTCTTTTGCTTCCTGAGCAATGAAAGAAATGTTGGTGGCAATGTTTAGCAGCTGCTAGCAATCCACACATGACTGATAAGCATCTGTGATGGATGGCAAACCATATCCTGCTGTTGCATACACAAAGATACTTTACGTAACTAGGCTGAGAAACCAGACTTTCACGAAAACAAGGTTAATTTTTAAATGCTCAGTAACACACCAAAATAAATCCTTTCAAGAAGTTGCAGGAAAAAGAAATGCTATAGTTTGTGCCAAAAAAAATTTGTTATTTACAAGTTCTGAACATTGCTCTGCTACATTGTATGGCAAGACTTCCTCAGAACACACCAGATCCTTCTCTGGAACTTAAAACCAGCTTTTTTCCAGACTGTTTCAGCACTTTCCCACGGATATAGATCTTCACCCAGTATTCCCACTAAAAACCATAATTAGGCCTATCTTTAAAGTAGGTCATATAATCTTATAAATTCTCTTGCAGTTTTTATTTTTCAAAGAAAGAGACTGGGTTACACACAGCAGTGAAACAAGTCTACTTGAAGTTTGTATCCAACGAACTTGCCAAAAACCCATAGGACACGCTGTGGAACTCGTTACATGAAAGAAGTGGGTTTAACAACTCTGCAAAATACATCTTTGCTCAGTTTCAGGACATATAAAGGGGAAGGCCAGTGCCTGTAGTGTAAAAAAGGGTATAGAAGCATGAAGGTTTTTTCTAATAGCTCTTTACCAACCCGGTAGCTCATTAAATACCTGTGATCAAACTGGGAATCCATCTGAACACATTTAAACTATCTGCCTTCCCACATACATTTTTGTTCTTTATTTTCTCGCATATACATAAATGACAGCATGAGGATCAAGATGTGGGAAATGTGGATCTGTTTTGGTTGTCTGTATTTCAGTATTTCTAAAATACTTATGTTTGGGATTCACAGATATGTCCTTTTAATGAAATGCTTTGAAGGTTAAATATGGGAAGTATGACCTTTCTATCTCTTACAAAGATAATTTCACAAGTATTCAAAAATACTCAAAATTAATTTTCTTACATTTAAGATACTGTAACCTATTCCTCAAATTTGCAAGAGCTTTCTGATGAGTAGGAGCCTGGAAGGCTCCTAAAACAGAGATCATTGATTCTGGGTAATGAAGCTTGGTTTGAGACTGTCAGTATTACAAAGGATCCTGCAGCACTGAAATATGAATTGGAAACAAACTTAGTATCTAAGCTCACATCAGATTTTCAATTATTTTCTTTCCATCAGTGTAGCCATGAAACAAAGCCAGGCTGAATTTAAAAAAAATAAATAATCAAAATACAGTTGATTCTACAAATTAAGAAATGTGTACAGTGTCTCTATGAGAGTTTAAGCACTCTACCTTGCCTATCATTCCCTGAGTGCTTTATAATGCAATTTCAAGGTAGAGATACAGTAATCTATTTCACCCTGAAGTTTTAAACAAGAAATAGTGGTATGACCTAATTAGATACAACTGCTATTAGCAGCGTGCTTAAGAAAAATATTCTGGTAATTAAAAAAAAATGTATTTTCAATTTTTTTTCTATTCTTTATTTTGGGCTCCCAAAAATCTCTTCTATGCCTAAAAATAAAATATTCTCTACAGAATTCATCTCTTTCCATTTGGCAAACGCTGAACACAGTCAAAATTAACATGGCTCCTCTGTGCAACTCAGACATATGCTGCACTTTATCAAGCCAAAACATTTCTTTTATATAATAGCATTAGAATAATGCCAAGGTAGCCCTTCCCTGAATAACTGCTAAAGGAGAAGTTAAAAAAGAAAAATGCCCTGTGCTGTACAAGTAGAATCTCATACAGCTTTTAAATTGTGTTCATCCTGGAATCTTTGAACTTCTTTAGGAAGAAACATACAATTATTCTATTCCAGTCAAACATGTACATAACTGTTTTCAACAGAAAAAATAAACATCCTACTATGAACACAATCCTTTCATAGAACATATGTGTTGCCATATTTTTAAGAAGAGAAACCTGTGTTTCTAGTGGTATCCATCTACATAACTTACTGTTTTAATACTTGCAAGACTTCCCATTCAAATGTAACTTTTTTTTCCTTCAACATGTAAGTAAAGGTGTGACAAAGTACTTGGCACTTTACGAAAATACCATGCTTTCTGCTCTCCAGTTTGATAAAATGAAACAACTGAACAGAATTGGGTAAGAAGATACAATCTTGGATTGTTCCTGTTTAAAAGAGGTGGAATAATTTAAAGAATAAAAACCTGAATGTTTTGAGGTTATCAATTTGTCACAAAACACATGAAATAGCAGCTTACAGGTGTCATTTTCCTCCATTTTCTCTTTCTCCTCACATATTGTATCATAAACTTGTTCTTACTTTTTTAAAGATAATAATACAAAAAGATTAAGACTTTAATGCCTCAATGTGTTTTATATAGCAAGCACCCCCTGAGAGAACACAATAGTACTTTTGAGATGAAAAACACTGGAGGATAATTTAAAAGAGAGGTTTCGAACTTCGGAAAGAAAGAAAAAGGTTTAAATGGAAGATAGAACCACATGCAGAAGCTGAAATCAGATACATATTTTGCATCACGTACACACACATGTTACCGGTGTTACAGAAGAACAGTACCTGTGCACAATCCAGCTTCAGAAGCAGGTCCACCCTCTTTCACTTGTTTAACAAATATGGTATCCATTGGTTCCAGTCTATTTCTTTGTTTTCCTGAGGAAGTAACAATATTTCTTTAAGTGTTTAATTATATTGCATTACTATGTGTTTGTTGTTTTCTTTTTTTACTTCCAAGATTTATTTGGAATGTAATATTGCCATGTTCGTAACTGCATTAAATATTCAAGTTCAATTTGGGGTGAGGGAAAGAAGAGAGACCGGGAATCCTAGAGACAGCATTTCATCTGGCAACACTAAAGATTTTTCAGGTGTTTGGAGAAAAAAGAAAGGGGAGAGGGGAGGTGAGAGAGATGTATCTCAAACTTAAACTTGCAATTACATCCCAGTAAGTGGTATTTTTCAGGTTCATTTCATCAGCTCATTGCTACTTCATCCTTATGCCGATGCCTACACTATCCACTAAGAATTACCCCTTCTTCTTCTAGATTGCTACCTGGCATAAGGATATGAAGGCAGACAAACTGAGTAAGAACAAATAGCACAAAATGAAAAATAAAAGTTTTAAATCTTTGCTTAAAAGAAAAAACAGCGTTGATTCATAATCCTCATGGAACTGTAACCCTGATTTTCTAACGGTGTATTTCAGATGCTCCAAGACAAAGTTTAAAGTTCTCTTGAATATTTATGAAAGTTCAAAAAACAATATATAATTCAAAGTAAGTTACGTCTGCATGTGCTATATGGATCCATCCATACATAACATAAATGTAGAAGTTAATCTACAGTAGTTAGAAACCATAACACTTGTTCTTGCTTTCTCTTTTCTGTACTTCCAGAAACACAGACACCTTGTGTTTTTACATGCATGCCACCAAAGCTAATTCTTAGCTGAAGTAGCCACTTCTTCCAAATGTCAAGGGGACGGGGAGGGGCTGGGGGTCAGCCGAAGGGGGCAGAGCAGTAAAAACCACAACAAAACAGAAACAAATTTAAAAAACCCACAACCAACAACAAAACAAAAACCCACACAAACAAAACCACATCAAAAAAACCTTCACAGTTATACTGCAGGCTAATACGCAGTGACACCGTCCTGAGCTACGTTTGTATGTAGCCGAAGTACACACAGCTTCTCTAGTGCAACTTGTATGCCAGGGAGCTAAAAAAAAAATCAACCCCAAAACCAAAAACCACAAACACAAAACCCCACCCAAAAATACAATCTGACGCTTTGTTTCCAGTCTTCCAGAAAACTGCACTGAACTTAATTTGCTCTACAGCGATATTGGTCTCTCCAGACACTCCTGTCATGGTGCAAAACATGAGCTCACAGTGGCAGAACCTCAAAGGTTAGAGCTGGAGAGGCTTTTTCTATGGTGCCAGCGCTGGCTTTAATAGTCTTGGTCCCTCCCAACTCGTATCGCCAGTTAATACGCTTGTACCGCACCCCTGGGTGGAAAAATAGCACCCTTTGGAAGATACATGGTGCACCAGCCCATGGAACCAACTCACATTGGAAACAAGCTGGGTCTGGGTTCCAGTTTACCAGGAAAGCCTGGCATAGTGGAGAGAGTGGTATAAACTGCACAAAAGCAGGGACAGCAGGAGAGAATAAAGGGATTACTTAAATTTGGCAGTGCTCGGAAGAGAAACACTCCCTTGAAACTGGAATATGAGGTTCTAATCACTTCTTCAGTGACTTGATCTTTGCCTGCGGCACAAATGGCACTGCTTTCAGAAGTACTTTTACTACAGCTTTAAATATCCAACCTGGCCATGTTTACTAAGCCACAGCATTATTTATTGACTATAAATAAGGTGTTCCCCTTAGCCCTTTTTTAGTTCAGTTTCTAAAGGGGAAAAGCTTGCCATTTGAAGAATTTTAATGAACTGCACAAAACCACACTTCCCTCGTAACGGATTCACATACTTCAAACGGAAGTTTTAGCCCAATGCCTTCATTGGGTAGACCCTCAGCGTCCTGCCATTTTACCACAAAACAGTTGCACAAAATGGCTTACTCATAAGGCTCTAAATAGCCTTCTCAAAATAATTCCAGATCGGTAGAAAAATAATCAAAAAGTTGATTTGATAGAATCAGATAACTACAACATACAAAGCAACTGAATTATAAATCAAGAAACTCCAGCTGGCAGCTCAGTCCCCAAATACTTCAAAATTTGATTAGCAGGACACAGCTACAAGATACACAAAATGCTCTTTGTAAAGCCAAAGCTATTATCTGTCATTTTTCATCTGCTGATTTAAATAGACACTGAACACATGGAGTTTCATCCTTTAAGAGGAAGTAACGTTTCAGCAAGTTTAGACAAGCTCCAAGTAGAATTCACCAAAAGGTTGCTTCAACCACTTACAAGAGCGAAGCTACAGTATGTCCTTTTATAGGCCACGAAACATCCTTCCCAGTGTTGTCACTTTATCTTTTCCTGAAGGTATTTACAATGCCAAAAGTGACAAGAAAAATAATAATAATAAAAAATGGAGCTCCCATGGCACATTCCATTTAGAACACTTAATATCTAATACTTATAACCCAAGACCAAGGGCCTACCTCAGCTTCCCTTACAAAAGCCCATCAAGAAGTGGTAGTGGTCTACTGCTAGTTTGCTTAATGCTCAAATGCTACTTTATTCCTGGTCCATACCTCAACACACAAACCAAGAGGTGAAGGAAATGAAGTTACTCCTATTCAACATCCAATATAGAATAGCTTCTATATAGCTTCCCACTTCTGAGTTAAAGGGAAAACTGTACCAAATTGATGGAGACCAGAGACTGAAGGCTTCCCTGAACATCTGATTTCTGATCAATCTGTCAGCTACACCAAGAGCTTCTCCAACAGTACGGGCACTCACTTCAGGTTTTCACAGCTGTTTTATGGACCGATTCACAAAGCTGGTTATGCATTAAACACGCTTCTTTGCCCTACACGCGGAAGGAGGTTATATTGAACATTCCTCGTCCTAAAAAAGCAAACCACCACACTAAAGATCAATTTACGGGCAAAAAATTAAGATAAAAGGTTTAAAATCTTGTTTATGTTTCCATGTTCATTTTACAGCTCAGTAATGCAAAAATACAAGTAAAGACGAGAAGAAACCCCATGACTACCAAGCTTTGGTGGATGAATACATGCTCATCATTTCTCCTTGTTCTTTTACATACTTGGATACAAGCCAAAACTTCTTTTCCATTTAGTAACATATAAATGAACAAGTGTATGTTTATATTTTGAGTCTGAAACTCAAGCAAAGCTAAACAGTATTTTCTGACAGTAGGAAACAAAGGTACTTTCTTCAGATCAACTGAGGGAGAATAAATCTTATTGATGCGCACTCAATCATTACAGAAATAAATTCCAAAGAAAATGGGTAATGCAACAGCTTACCTCATGTCTCAAAATTTAACAATCACTACACTTCAACTTCACTTTCCCTAAATCTCCATTGGGTCCTATCTGCACCCAGCCATCAGGCAAAAGCAAGATGCCATGCAAAAAATGTGAGGCTAAACTTCCCTCCTTCCAAAGTCCACGTACAGCAGATTATCACAGTGGAACTTTTACATTAACTTCTCCAACTCTGCACTACATTGTGACAGACTGGACTCATAATTCGTCAGTATCTTCCTCTCTGATACCAAACAACTACTATAAATTTTTGGAGCACACGAGATCCAAAAGCACACCAATGATTCCTTACAGGTAATACAGGAAAGAATCTGTAAACCAGCTTACGTTACTAGTCTGTCAGACCTGCAGCACTATAGCACCTTTACAAAGCACAAGGACAAACTGGGATAGGAGTGGCTGGAGAGCAGCCCTGCAGATAGGGGTCCAGGGCTGCTGGTCGACAGGAGGCTCAATAAGAGTCAGCAGCGGGCCCTGGCAGCCAAGAAGGCTGCATGAATGGCATCCTGGGGTGCATCAAACACAGTATAAACAGCCAGTCAAAAGTAGAGACTATCCTGCTATACTCAGGGTTGGTGTGGCCTCAAGTACTGCGTGCAGTTCTGAGCCCCACAATTTAAGAAGGATGTTCAGGTACTCAAATCCAACCAGAGGAGGGCAACAAAGCTGATGAAAGGGCTGGAAGGAATGTCCTTTGAGGAGCAGCAAAGGACTCTGGGCTTGTCTAGTAAAGAGAAAATGAGGCTGAGGGGATTGCTCTCTACATCTTCCTGAGGAGGGGAAGTTCTGGGCTCTTCTCCCTGAGATCCAGTGACAGAACATGTCAAAATGGTTCACAGGTGTGCCACACACATGTATGTGTGTGTTGGAGCTGGGACTGGACCCAAACGGATATCCAATTCCATGTGACCCAGATCCAGCTGGGGAGCTGGCCCCAGAAGGGGGCAGCAATCACTGCTCAGAGCAGGCTGGGGCTTCCCTCTGGTTTGGTCGGTCAGCAGTGGTCTATTAATCACGTTTTGTATATTCCTTTACCAGTATTATTGTTGTTTTTTCTCTGGTGTTCTGTTAAATTGTCTTTAACTCAGCCTAGGAGTTTTGCCTTTTCTCTGCCCATTCTCCTCCTGTCCCAGCTGAGGAGGGATGTGTGAGCATCCACTTTGTGGTTCTTTGTTGCTGACTTGGGCTAAACCAGGAGAGCAGAGAGGTGGGGGTCAGTCTCTTTTCCCAAGCCCAAATCAAATTGATCGGATGAGAAGAAGTGGCGTCAAGTTGTGCCCAGGGAGGTTCAGATTGGATACTGGGAAAAATTTCTTCACTGAAAAGGTTATCAAGCATTGGGACAGGCTGCTCAGAGAAGTGGTGGAGTCACAATCCCTGGAGGTATTTGAAAGACCTGTAGCCGTGGTGTTTAGGAACATAGTTTAGCAGTAGACATGGCAGCACTAGGTTAACGGTTGCACTCAATGATCTTAAAGGTCTTTTCCAACCTAAACGATTCTATGATTCTACGATTCTACAAAGGTAAGGGAGCACAAGGCCGTGTAGAGCCTGACTCAGAGCAGACCCATGAGGGCTTCCAGTCTGCCACGCTTGAGGCAATCTAAGCAAAATGATACATAAGATGCATTATGATTCTATGATTAGGAACCATTTCTTCACCTAGACAGTGGTCAAAGACTGGAACAGGATTTCTAGAGAGGTGGTCAATGACCCAAGCCTGTCAGTGTTTAAGAATTTTAGTTTGAGGAAGTGGAAGCTGAGGGGAGACCTCATCACTCTCTACAACTACTTGAAATGACATTATAGAGAGGTTGGTGCTGGTCTCTTCTCACAGGTAATTAGCAATAGAATGAGAGGGGATGGATTCAAGCTGTAACAGCGTAGATTTAGACTGGACATGAGGAAATAATTCCTCACAGAAAGTGTGGTCAGACACTGGAATAGGCTGCCCAGGGAGGTGGTTGAGTCCCCATCCCTGAATGTGTTTACGAGTTGTTTAGATGTGGTGTTGGCGGGTATGGTGTAGGGGAGAACTTTGTAGAGTAGGGCTGATGGTTGGAATATCCAAGGGTCTTTTCCAATCGGAATAATTCTATGATTCTAAGAGACATTGGGACAATGCCCTTAATTCCATGCTTTAACTTTTGGTCAGCCCTGGTCAGGCAGTTTGACGAGGTGGTCACTGTAGGTCCTTTCCAATTTAAATATTTTATTCTATTTGCCAATGCTTTTCCAGTGCTCATTACCGCATACTACACTTCGCCTCTTCCCTCCTTCTCCATACTTTTATTAGTAACTTTATAATGAAGGATTAAATTGCAGGCTAGAATAAGCAAATAAGACAATTTCTCCTACATCTTCAACTGCAAATCAGTAACAAGGTACCATGCACACACAAAGAACAGGCGGGAAGTGTGAGCTGCCAGGAACACACACATGCAAGGAAGAAGTGCAAATGCAGAACTCCTGTGAAGATAAATTTCATACTTCATTTCTCCACAGATGTAGATATAAAGAGAGGTGCAGTCTTACATAAGGGCAATAAAAGAAACAGAAGCATATAAAGTTGCTAAGTACGTAAGAAGTTAGCTAACCAGAAACTGAAATACAGTCCAAAAAGTTGTCCTTTCCTTTATCAGTCTTGTGAGCACATAAAAATTCTCCATGATGGGTAAACGGTCACCAGTCAAAATAAATTAAAACTCAAGTTATTGTCCAGGCAGTAATGTAGTTTTACCAATGGAGCAACTAAAATACTCCTTGCGGTACAACCACTCCCTTAAGTGATGCTATTCAAATGAAAATGTAACTTTAGAGAAGGCAAACTGGTGTCTGAACCTTCACTTCAGAGATTCAGTATCACCAGAAGTAAGGAAACAGAAATGAATCACCAAGCCTATAGAAGGCTCAAGGCAAAAATTCATTGGCTTAAACACGGATAGTAAGGAATCAGGACAGTCTTTATAATGAAGTCTTCAGTCTAAACAACCAAAGCGGTTTGAAGAAGCACAAACACCTATAAATCAAATGCAAGAAATAAAGAAAAGCAGTTTACTGCAAGAAGATTTTTCTTAGCAAACAAACATTTTTCATAACGCTATGCAAATCTTCTAATTAGTCAGCAACTTTCAACCAAAAAATAAATGCTAATTGCTACCTTCAGTAATCAGTGAGATCAAAGGAGAATCTACAGAATTAAAACAGTATTAAACTGTTTCAACTGTTGTTCAAATTAATGTCAAATAAAATCAAATACTTTCTTCATAATATATATACAGTTATCATCATTTATGATCTAAGCATTATACAACCTGGATCTACTAGCTGAGAACATAAGTAATTTTCCACCTCCACACCCTGACAGGGAAAAGTAAGTTTCCCATTGTAAAGTTACAAGGAAGCTTTCCTGACAAACGTTTGAGATGTTGGAAGAGGCAAAAGCACTAGCAAAGCCATTCGATTTGCATAATAATGAAATTCCAACATGCTCCTTTTTCTTGACAAAGGTAGTGTTAAAAAACCCCAACCTGCTACTTTTAAAAAGACCAGTAGAATTAAGAGCTGTTAATAATTATAATTAACTTCATTTGAGGAGGGTCATACACAGCAAAACTTCTCCTAACTCCCCTAAACTTTACATAGTTTATCCAGGTACAATTCTAGCTCAACCCCCTAAAATGCTAGTTTGGAATACAGCTGCTACAAGGAACATAACTAGTATTCTTTCAAATGTGGTAACCTTGAGTTAGTTTTTAAGGTGCTCTTTGCAGACCAGACTGTTAATACACTGCTCTGTAATCCATTTGGAAAACAAAATGACATGGCAGAAGATATACTATCAAATCCAGCAACACACTGCAAGATAGCAGTAAGCACATCACTTCTCTGCAGTCATTAACCTTCCAATAGAAAACTGAGTCAGACAGAAACATCCGAGTCATAGAGACTACACAAACGACACCTCTCTGTAAAAGAACATGTTTTCAAGAATGTTTTCAAGAGGGGAAGGAATAAAAAACCCCCAAAACTAGGTCTTCCTTTCTTTTTGACCCGCAGAACACAAACCTGCAAGCATTTAGGCACACAGTACATTATAAGAAAGAATACATTATTTCTTAGAATATTGTATTTCTTACAATATGTCTGCTAAGAATCCCCTGCTTAAAAACATTCCTGTTCCTAGAGGGGAAAAAAAAAAAAAATTTGCTCAGGGGGCACTGAACCAAGCTTAAAATTCTCATAACACAGGAACTGAATAAAGGCTACAGAGCTTTGTTAACATTATGCAGGGTATTTTTACTCCTGGCCCTATGCTCAGCAGACTGCAGGGGTGACTTTCATTTTTATATTGAACAATCACCAGCCCCTGGAAATACCTTCAGTTATTAAATTAAACATGCTGTTATATACATCTTTCTCTGACTCAAATGGGAGGAACTTTCCTCTTGAACATGAAGATCTACAAGTGTGCTTTTGGATATCCAAGGCATTTGGACTCTGTGGGTTCAACAATACCAAGCGGCACTGATTCTTGGGACGCCTTCAAGGCAAAGGGAGGAGAAGTATGTACTGCTACAGTGGGGACAAACGCTTCTAAATGATTACTCAATCAAAAGCGTGCTAATCATTTCCAAAGCTACTCAAAAAGAAATGCTGAAAGTACGACAGAACTCACATTTATTAACAGAAATTTCATTTAACTAACCATAAATCACAAAACTGTCAGTATTACATTTAACTGAGAGAGTCCAACTGAAGATAATTCTGGATTTTATGATCTGCAAACTGGATTTCATACATAGTCAGCATTTCTCCACTAGCAATCCATTGCAGAAAAGAAGCCCAAAGGTCCCAGCCCAGCCCCAACAGAGCTTATTTCACCCACTGCAAAGCACAAATTAACCCAACCAAAAAAACACTAAGCAAAACACATTGCCAAAGATGAGCCTCTAAAAGAGGATGACAACAAGTAAAATACCGCTGTTGAGTCATTTAGCAGAGAAAACACCTGGCATTTAACTCTGTGATACAGGGAAAAATCATTCTGTTATTACTCACAGCACCTCTGGCGTTTTGATTAGGCAACTCAAGGATGGTATTTCTTCTTTTGCTTACTCTTCTCTTAAACCATTTGACTAATGCAACCTCAACTCTGTCTTCACAGGGGAGGGGAGAAGGAGATAAAATGATCTGGCATTGTTATGGAAAACATGTAACAGTTTCAACTTCAGCACAAACTCTCAAAAGCTGTGTTTTCCAATTGCGTTATTTGCCATTGTTAAGACTTTTTTCCCAGTTCTCTCAAATATAAAATGAAACCTTTTCAAGTTTAAAATTTAACCTAGAGATTTTATGTTAATGCTTAGATAAGCATAAAGCCATTCAATTTATATCTGTTGCAGTGAACCTACAAACTCTGCCCTAAATCCATGGCAATTACACCTACACAGTTCTTCCTGGTTTTTTTTAAAAGTCAAAGACTAATCGAGCTCAACAGTAGCCACTGAGAAACATCCTACATGTGTCAAGTTGGAAAGCCACTCTGCTGGTCATTCTGGATATACTTTATGGGAACAGAGAATCATCAGGCTCTGATTTCAATGGAAAACTAAAGGACTCCTCTTTTGGCATTCTCAATATTTTGTGTTAAAAAAAGTTGGATTAAAAACCCATAAAAAAAGACAATTTACTGTGGCACTATCCTGAAGCATTAAGTGTTATATATACCTCATCTCTTACTCCTATTCTGCTATCATATAATGTAGAATGTATTATCCCAGCAATCCATGAGCTTTCCAAATACTTGCTTTCATGTTCATTCTGTTTCTTATCTACCTTGTTCCCGTCATCACAGGCAAAATTAGATTATTTCATAACAGACTAAACTCATAGACGATGATGCTAGAAAATTAAATCCTGGGAGAACACTAACCACATTACAGAAATCAACAGAATAAAGAAATAAGACATAAAAAAAACTTGAGGCATTTAGTAAGCGACAGTAAGGAGGTAAAAAGGTTCTAGTTTTTTTCCACCCTTCCTCTAAAGGTTCTATAATACCAAACCAAGTTTGCAGAGAGCTGAAGGAGCTGAGTTCAGGTAATAAATTGGAACTATTTAGGTTAGAAAACTGAAGGGTAGAAACTTTAATCCATAATTAGGCACATTAAAAAATGGCCTAGTGATCAAAATTTAACAATCTGGAAATCTCAGTGAAAACAGGTGTCTGAAGTCTCATTAGAAAGTGCACACTCAGTCTCCACTATAAAGCATGCTGAGCAATATACCTAACTTGGCTTTCATTTTTACAGGAAGATAAGCTAGCTAGTTGCTATAGATACTTCTACATAGAAATAGGAGATAAAGTAGGAAAGTGAGAACACATTAAAAATTACGATACTAGATTTCCAGGCACTGTATGAAACAAAATACCTCAGTTCTCACATTAAAAACATTAAATTCAGACTATTTCTATATGCTTATCACTGTTCACTTTAAACAACGCACAAGCCAGACATTTTTGTAGAAAAACATGGCTTAGGACAAGATACGAGAAATGACTAACCCATTTACTACGTACTGCACTTGTATTTTGCCAACTACAGCTTCAAGGAGCCTTTGAAGGACATCATATTCACGATATTAAGTGCACTATGAAATCGCATAGAGACAGCATGGCAATAGAGATGGTTTTCTCCAGCACTTATTATGTGTTGACAGTGCAAGTTTTTATTAAAAAGTATTACTATTTCTAATAGGTATAGGTATTTTTCAGCTTGTCTCCAAATATTCCCCACAATGCCCTTCTGGGAGACTTCTGCCTGTGAGATACCTCTTAAATAACATTTTTAAATAGCACAGCTCCAGGAAATGGGAAGAATACTGCCGGTATACCATCCTCAAAAAACATGAAAGAAATACTTCAATAATACAGGTATATGGTCAGTATAACAAAATCTCAAGAAGACAGCAGACACAAGTTTCCAGTCAGTGACAAAGTAACCTGAGAAAGAACACTGAGAAAGTTCTGCACCTTCAGATAAAATGCATCTGTTAGAAAAGCAGTTTAATAGCTTAGCTTAAGGTCACAACCTGGAGCCGTTAAAAATGGAAAGAATAGAAATCTTTCAAATAATAACAACAACATATTTAGGGTAAATCTGCTGTGATGCCCTTCCAGCAAACAGAGTGCTAAAGTGCCCCCATAAGGGCCAGGACCTGCACATGTGAAGAAGGCCTCATCTGCTTCTTCCCTGATGAGGTGGTCTGTAGCAGACATGCATCAACACACAGGTCTGCCTGCTAATGCTGACCATAAATTCTAGGCTGGCCCATGCATCCCCAGCTGGAGAGCCATACATCCTTGCTGCTCCCTTACAGCTTTGCAACAAAGGCAACTCAACCTCTATGCTCTCCCAGCCTGTCCTTCCCAAAGTGCCTGTACCCATCCACTGCAGCACCATAGCCTCCCATGAGCTACCCTACCACGTCTCTGCGGCCCCAGTGAGAGCGTAGCTCTGCAACTGCATGTAGACTTCTTCCTGCTTGTTTCCCATACTGCATGCACGAGTACACACAGGCTTCAGAGAGGCCCTCAAGAAAGGCAGGAGAGCTCTTCCCATCACGCCGTCCTGTAGGCATTCCCCTACTTCTGTGCGTACACTTGAGGTGGTTCCTGTCTGTCCAAACTATTGACTATTGAACCCCACTCCTGTCCACAGCATCCTAACCCCTTTTCCATGACAATCCGATCCACCACTTCCTCACTTGCAGGAGGGAGATGATGGCCAAGAGGCGTCATTCTTAGTTTAGAGCTCTTCTGGACAAGTTCGCATTACCTTTTATTCTAAATGCTTTGAAATCTTACTGCTTACCAAAAGCAAGATTAATGCAAGCCAGGAGCATGATCAAAATACAGAGAGTTGTACTAAAATTCTATACAGGAACATAAAACCACATAGAAATATTTATTTCACTGTTAGAATACATCAAACCTGCTAGATGCTTTTACCTCCTGCTCTCTAGACATATTTAGGTACTCAGTTCCTTTGAAAAATTCAAGTGCTTTCAGTAAAAGGCAACAGTAATAGAGACTCTTTACTCCACACTCATCTACTCAAAACAGTAAATGCTGAACCTGACAAAAATCTCAACTTTTAGAAGTTTAACCTATGAAAAAGGGCAAAGCAGACAACACAGATAATTATAACTCTTCAAAATCAATACCATAAATCTAGACAATTTTGCACTGGCACACACTGCTTCACAAAAATGAAAAGCTGAGTCTTTGAGAGAGGAAAGCTCAAATGTATTAAGTGAACTGTCATCTACAGACTTCAAAAGAAAAATGTTTATCCTTAAGATATTTTCATTGTTAATTAAGGCAGAGATTCAGAGGCAAATGTTCCAATTGAGTTTGACGGAAAATACATGCCATTCGCCACTAGATGGCACCTCTGTACGCCACACACCCACCCTGCCCAGCAACACCCTCTTCTCCTCAAGCAAGGGAACGCCACAGCCAGCAGCCAAGCACATGGCTTCTTGCCACTCCGAAGCTGCTCAGCCTCGTCTCCCAGTGTTAACTACTTATAACAATACTTGTGATAATCCTTCACAGAATACCCGGCATACCCGCTATCACTAAATTAACATTATACTTATGAAAATGAAAAACAGGATATGCTTTTCCTGATTTTCTGCTTACAAGCTACCTGTTCACCTCATGTAAGAACAGGAATAACTTGTAGCAATGAAAGTAAGAAACCCCTTCATCCACTTCACCTCCCAAGATCCCACTAAATGCTGGAGAAAAGTGTTGTCTACACTTTGTCCCATTTTGTTATCTTAAAACGTGTAATACACAAAACTGGCAGGTTAAGTTCTATTGACACCTACATCCTCCACCTTACATTCTTCTCTTCTCTTTCCAGAAGGAGCACAAGTCCAACCTTCTCTCCTGCCAATGAGAATACTGTTATCTTTCCAGAGCACTTTGTGCCCCTTGATCTCTATTTCAAGGCATACAATGTACTACGTTGCAATAAATAAGCCATAGGTGAGCTATGATTCATAGTTTAAGTAGCTACACTACAATTTCTGGAAAATAACCTTTCTCCCACCTGCACAGGTCTCACAGCGAACCAAGTGTTTGTTTACTGCTGTTCCTCTACTGAAAAACAGATCTCTGAGAACATTTTATATAAACAGACCTACATTTACCCTCCGCTGGATTAAAAACTGGCTGGATGGCCGTGCCCAGCGAGTTGTGATTAATGGAGCAAAATCCGGTTGGCGGCCAGTCACCAGTGGTGTCCCTCAGGGCTCAGTTCTGGGGCCGGTCTTGTTCAATATCTTTATCGATGATCTGGACAGGGGGATTGAATGCACCCTCAGTAAGTTTGCAGATGACACCAAACTAGGTGGGAGCGTTGATCTGCTTGAGGGTCGGAAGGCTTTACAGAGGGATCTGGACAGGTTGGATCAATGGGCCAAGGCCAATGGGATGAGGTTTAATAAGGCCAAGTGCCGGGTCCTGCATTTTGGTCACAACAACCCCGGGCAGCGCTACAGGCTTGGGGCAGAGTGGCTGGAAAGCTGCCTGGCAGAAAAGGACCTGGGAGTGTTAGTGGACAGCCGGCTAAACANAGTTTAAGTAGCTACACTACAATTTCTGGAAAATAACCTTTCTCCCACCTGCACAGGTCTCACAGCGAACCAAGTGTTTGTTTACTGCTGTTCCTCTACTGAAAAACAGATCTCTGAGAACATTTTATATAAACAGACCTACATTTGCATCTTCAGCCAATCCAGTTCTGCCTATGACAAGACCACCACTGCCCAACTCCTCTCTAGACCACAAGGGGTATCTTCCACGCTGGTTTAGCCCAGAGGATTGACTCCTTCCTCTTCCTAAAAGAATTAGCTGCTTCTTTTTGATTCCAAAACAGACAAAGGAGGTCACAAGGTAGATGGGGGCTGGCTGATGAGGAATTTCCCCGTTTAACAAGCAGGCAAGGACAGCTGAGCAAGACCAGGATGGAATGGATGAATTCATTTACTTCCGAGAGAAAAGCAAGAAAGTTCAAGTAAGTTCATGTTTTCCTGGAATGCTTATAATATATCACAATTACACAAAAAGCCTGAAAAGAGTTCAGACATGCTCTGTCTTCCAACTAAATGAAATTTTTATAAGTACATTTGAACTGGGTACCATGCTATACTAGTGTCAAGCAAATTGGAAACCAGCATTGACCCCACACTGTCTCTGATCAAAGGCATCCCCACCTCTGAACAGCCCTGTCCTCAACAAGTGGCATTGCTTTGCCAGATGAAGCATAAACTCAAGCTCTGCACATCACAGTTGCACCTCCTCTACATACCCTACCATCATGACTGACTGGGAAAACCAGAAAGTGGGACCAGGCTCTCGATCTGAAAACTCAATTTCCTTACCTAAATCGACCTTTTTTGCACCCTTCTAAGGAAACAGTAAGATATCATCAAAAAAAAAGGAAGCATGGATGAAAAAATAGCTAAATACCAAAGAGAAATTAAAATTAACTAGGATATGTAGCACCAATTAATAAAAAATAAGTTAATTAATTAAGAAAGAGTATAGACACAGGCAATGGGAGACAGAAAGCTATGAAAATGGGGAGAACTGAAGGCATAACTTAAAAGTAAGTGATTTTTCCATCCCTCCTACCTCATGTGAGGTAATTTTATTCACACATCTTATCTGACATCACTGAAGCATGTTTCATGTATCTCTTAAAATGTACATGAGTGTACAAAAACTGATAAACTAAGTTAAATTAGTTCTATTAAATTCAGAAGAAAGTATCACAAAGTTAACAGGAATAACCTTCCTTATCTTCTGTTTTAAAAGTAATTGTATATCACTTTGGTGTGTAATATTTACCATCGTTACCAACACTGTTTATAAACTTACATGCTGCTTTTTTAAGAGTAAGTTTGCAACAAAATTAAAATTTCATACTGCTCTTGGGACACATTGGGTAGTGCTTCTTTTTAAAATGTGTATATAAAAATATACCCATGAAACTCAACCCCTTTACAGCAGTACTTTGCACAGACAGCTCTGGGTCTTACATGCAGATCAAATTTAGTGTGTGAAACTTTGGCACTAAAAAGGTAACAATGCCTGTTTCTTGTCATATACGTGGCAAGGTGATATACACAACAAGGTGATAAACACGGCACAGAAGAGATACAGCACATATTTTAATTAACTTAGTGGCCACACTAACACCTACACTAAGTGAAGCCACAAGACAGGTATTTTCTATATTTTGCTCTGATGCCATGGAATTCAATGAGCTTGATGGTCACACTGAAGTTTTGAAATTTTACATTTCGAACTCTCAGATAGTTATTGGAAGTGTATTACTAAGTTGAAGAGAAATGTTCTACATACTGTATCTGTGAAAGAATAAAAACAAGACATACCTTGTCTATTCCCATTCTCTTCATCCTAAGGAAAAAGAAAGAGCGTGTATTAAAAATTCAGTAAGTGGAAAAAAATGCATAGGCATCCATAAGCTGTGAAGAGTTGGAGTGAATTTGTAAGACTAAGTGTGTACTCTGGTATCACGTAATTTTTCATAAATACTCAACTTCACAGAATTAAGGCTTTCATTCTGAGAATACTCGTGTGAAAGAAAAAAACCCGAAATCAACTAAGCACAGTTCCATGAAACATCCCCACAGAAACAACATGAATAGCATTATCTGAAAACAAATGTACAAAGACCCCTGAAACACTTCCATGAATCTTAACACTGCACTGGGTTTTGTTGCAAGCATCTTTTCACCCTGAAAGCCAGGCAGGAGAGGTTATACTTGGATCATCTAAGGATTCAAAGCTAAATAATGCACAAGAGACACTAAATGTTTTGTAACTAAGCTCTGAATAGGCTTCTTGAAATTTGAAGTATCTTTTGTTTTGCCTTCCAGCAGTACTTTCTAGGGAAAAACATCTACCCCAGATGCCATTTAGTAACACAACCAAAACTACCAGGTATCAGTGACAGTCCTAAAACCAACCAATAAAAAAAAAAAAACCAAACCAACAACCAAACACCAAGAAAAGAATCCCCAAAAAAAGGAAGAAATCACACAACTGGAACTTTGTGTGGGATGGAGAATGTCATGCTTAAAATAGAAAGTGATTACTTACTTTCTCGTCAATATTTTAATATAAATGGAAAGCTTTACAAATATCATGGCTAATTTCTTATACAAAATTCTACCATTTGAACAGCACAAGTGTCTGGATATGGAAATATGTTCTTTTTTTCTGACCTATAACTTTATGGAGTAATGAACTTTTCAACTGAAGTACCATTTCTTAGACCAGCATGTAATATTTGGGAAGTATTTCTAACAATTCCTCCCAGCTAATTAAAATAGCTCTTTCCTGAAGGAAAGGAGCAAGGAGATTGATCACAGAAATAATTTTCACCTGTATATTCCCCCTAATTTTAGATGGATTAATTCCAAATGTCTAGGTCTTTTGAATTCAAAGACAAATCACTCTCTTTTGCATATTAAATATTTTCAAAGCAACTGCTGCAAACTATTAAAGAGGAAGACTTGAAGAAAGAGAGGGAGTAAGACCTGGATATGAACACTATATAATGATGAGGATGAGACAAGTTCTCTTAGGTGCAACACATTTCTTGTGAGACACACAAGAGTTCTGTAAGAGTAAGAGATCTTTGTAAGATAATACAGAAAGATAACTTTAAGAAAAAAAACCCAAACCAACCAACCAAAAGAAACCACCAAACAGAGTTAACAGAGTTAACTCATTCTACTTTTTAGAAGCCAGAACAAGTATCATTAGCATCCAAACTATGAGAGCAGCAAACATTACACTCTTCAATTGGACAGCGTTGTCTGCGCTATATTTTGCCAAAAATACTACACTAGTAGACAAGTACTGTTGAAATTTATCATCAGTGAAGAAGTAGACAAAGCTAACATCTGCACATCTCCAGTTTCCACCCAATCTGTCAAGTGAAAAGACATCTTTAGGACTTTGAATATTAGAGCTGATAGTCTGGAAAATGTGGATCACATGTTAAGGTGTCTACCTGGTTTGATGCTATAAAATTATGGACGTGACAAGTTAGCTAATATAGAATTGCCATCATTTATGAAATACTGCAGTGGGTTTGTCAGTTTGTCACTGGGTATGCAAAGCTCTGTTATAAAAAAACAGCTGCAAAACATTAGTTTGTCACGGTATCAAGCCAATGAGCTCAACCTTTTAAAAACAGAATGCTTTATAACACAAATATTTTGGAATTAGCTTTCCCTCCTACATTTACCTCTTACACATTGCAAGATATTGGTACACACAGCTTCCATACCTAAAGAAAAGGTTTTCTTTTATCACTTCTTTGTTTCTCAGACTGATTGAATTTCATATGCAAAAAAAGCGTGTTGCTGACTAACAAATCCTAACATATACTTGACGTTAAAAGCATAATTTAACATAATTTAACACAGGGCTTTCGCAATGCTAGCTTAAGCAATCTACACACTCCCTACCCACTTTAAGGGAAAGGAGGCATGGGAAGCTAGGAGGATATATAATGGGTTATTCCTGAATGTGCAGCTATTCCCAGTTTGGTGTGTGGCCCCACACAAGCACAGCCAAGTGCTTTTGCCAAAATGAAATGTGTTAAACTGCAATCTCAGGTTCCAAGATCATCTTTCACTCCATCCTTCACACAGGGCCATCCCTCCCAACAGACCTACCAAACAACATTTTCCTCCATAACCCTTCTCTTTCATAATGTTTATAAATCAGTTAATTAATAACAATTACAATAAGAAAGAGTCCTTTGATTTGTAGTTAATTGGCTAGTTTGTGCAGGAACCGTAAAAAGATTCTAGAACTTAGAACAATATCCTGCATCTGACCTAGACCTTCAGTACTACATAAGCACTGAATGTTACATAAATTAAATATAAAAAATAATATAGTAAAAATATAAAAATTAAATACAACATACTAGTACTCAGTATTAAAATATGCAGAGAAACTTCCCTGAATTAATTATAACCAACCGTGTTCAATCATTTCAATGACAGCAAGTAAATCTTTTCTTTCCAGTCAGATATAAATGCAAATGGAAAAACCAAAACCTTATGGATGCCCCTCAAACAGACTTATGCAGGTCACTGTCACCTTGTCCCTAAGGTATCAAGTTTTATTCTTGCATCTCAGCCTGCTTATTCAGGTGTTGTACATCTAACTCTGGTGGCACACAGTGTCAAAGCACTAGTGTAGCTGTCTCACCAGGAATTGTAGATTCATACTGATGGCAGTGGAAGTCCATGAAATGCAGACATCAGCTGTGTACATGTAAGGCTGGAAATAACCTGCATCTAGAGTTTACCCTCACCTAAACCCTAATTCTCTTGATTAACATGATTCCATCTGTTTTACTCAGGTTTTGAACAGTTCGTTTTTTCCAGAAGTCAACAGTATCATTAAAAATAAAATGAAAGTTTAGCACTGTTGGGTGCTTTCTGATCAGCAACTAAAGAAACCCTTGCTGAAGTTCTGCAACATTTAGACAAAGCTATGAGATGGACCAGACAGCTGGAATTCCATGTGCTTGCTGGTAAACTGGACTTCTGCACAGAAGTGACCCTCATTCTGTTAATGAGATGATCTGCACTTCTGAGTAACAGGGGAAGCCTCACAGCTCTCTCCTTATGGAATAGCAAGGGTAAGGTGTGCCTCCAGTCTGTGAAATACTAAGGTAAGGTGTCACAAAATAGCAAAAAAAAAAAAAAAAATTACCTGAAGAACTGAAGACTACTCAAGGCAGGTACTATCAGGTGTTAATGTGTTAAAGAAGTGTGATCTGGGGACTCCCAGTAAGCTAGAGCTTTAAGGCAGATCTGCCTAGATGTCTTCATGTAGCAAGTTCCCTAAGACAAATAAGGCTTTTCAACTGAATATAGATTTTATTAGACTAACAACTAGAACACTTCTTATAATTTAAATGGAAATCCAACACCTCAAACGCACCTAGACAGAGAAGAGTTTATTAAAGATTTTTATAAAACAACACCCACTCTTCTCCACTCAAAACATTGTATGGTTAGAGTTCTTTGCTTCCAAGAAAATTCACCTTGGTGGCTTTCCAAGTTGCAGCCTTCTCTGGTCTGACATGTCCCTTCAAGTGTGAAGAAGGGACAAGGCTACTACAAGACATAAGGCAGTCAGACAACCAAATCACAGTTACCATTATTGTACTACTACTAAGGTGTGCAAAACAAAACATCTCCACCTTCCAAGGCCCTTACAATCTTGATCAATGAGGAAAGAGAGAAAAATTATACTTGAGCTTAGAATCAATGATTAGGATCAGACTGTAATTAGCTGGTAACCAATAAGATCTCTGGTCAAATAAGAATAGAGAAAATCAGATTTCCCTCACGTTCAGATCAGGCTGATAATAGGTGAACTTCATTCTTTAGCACCATAACTTAGGTACACAGATTGCTATAAAAGTCATCTTATGAAGACCCAGGAGTAATAATTTTGAAGATCTCTTCTTTTTTTTTCTACCATCTCATGGACATTTAAAGCAATAAAAGAGAATGTAACAATTCTGCATAATTTACAGAAGTATTGAGCAGGGCTCTGTCCAAATGAACCTTATCATCCTTATATAGAACTGAATCCTCAAATGAAGGTATTGCAACTATCCAACAATCTCATCATTCCCTTTTCACACAACAGACAGAAATGAGAATGAATAAACCAGATTCTAACATATCAGAGAAGAAACAGAGAAAACAAAAAAGGGGTGTCCTGCTCAAATCACAACAAGGTAGAACTTCCAGACACGTCTTGAGATGTATAGGTACCAGGCTCACTATGTAGTGCTTGGGTCTCAGAAACCATCAGATGTGAATGAGAGACTCTATAATCTGTGGTGAAGGACAGAAATGTTGGGATCAGCTGATACTGCTAATAGTCTTACTTGCAGTTAGTTTCAGCGACTCCTTGTCAAAGGAAAAAACTTTGGACGCGGAAGTGCAGTCTGAACAGCTGAAGTTGACCAGAAAGGTTTCCCAACCTTCTCCTGCAAAGGTTTTTCTACTGCAGAAGAAATCTTACCACTACCTAGTACAGGCAAAAGAGACAACTGTAATGAAGTCTCCTGCAGAGACACACGAGTCAGCTATCCAGAAAGAGCATGAAGCTTCAATGCCCATTCTCCACCACAACAACAACAAGAAAATATCCAAGACTCCCACCCTTGAAGTCTACACTTTACAAGGCGTACAGACTAATTATGCTGGCTTTGGATAAAAAAATTCTGCAATAACCACTGGTCTTACCCATAGTAGCAAATTTAACTCGGGTGAGCTCATACCCAGTCAATCCCATTTGCTTGGAATAGGTCAGTGCATGGTTATCATATGATGTGATAAGTGAGCCCACCCACCTTACACACAAGGGACCTTTCCTCTGTAAGACACATGTATACATACAAGTACTTTCAAGCAAGCTGGATTTTTGATCCTAAAAAGTGTAATAAAGCTATATATCAAGTGCTTCATTGTTAATTTCACTTACTTTAAAAGAAAACTGAACTGCAGATTCTGGAGGGTAAACTATGAAATGTCTTAAGGTGAAGCCAAAACCCTGAGATGTCCTCCTTAGCACGACAGTTTTGGGACCAGGCCAAGAAAAAGTTTCTTCTTCCTCTGATGGTGATACAGCTTCACTCTGCTCTTTTCCATCTTTATTTTTTGATGCCTGAAATAAAAGAGACACACACAGGAATAGTAATTTTGATAATGTAAAACAAACATACATTACTATGTACTTCAAAATATATTTTCTCTTCCCATAACTAAAATAACTTCATGATCACTCATTTTCAAAAGATAAGTGTATTGTAAAGCAACATCCTTTACAGCATTACACCTCTGGTCATATCACATACAGAATTACTCTTAAATTTTAAAGGAAGCTAGATATGAAGAAAGTCAATGTACAACAGTGAGAAGCTCAAATGAACCACAAGAAAAACTTGCATGTTTTATCTGCTTTATATTTAGATAGAAACATGTGTCTACTGAGACACCATTTATGGGTGCACACAGCTCACACACTCTTTTCCTCACTTATAATGTTTTTCTGAACTAGTATCTCCTCACTTAAAACAAGTAAAACACAGCTGAAAAACATATGCAATGTTAGCCTTCTTCAGCAAACAGATGTTAATTCTGGTCATATCTTTGACTTCACCTTTGTTTTTTTCCACCCTTAGCTACTTTCTCTGAACATTTCAGTATGCAAATTCTAAACACACAAGTAAAAAGGTCTAGTTTTCTTTTACAGTCCTATTGCAATCCCTCCTCTCATGCAGAAATAAGACATCTTGCTTTTGTTTCCTGAAGGGTAATTTTATATGCCTATGACTTGAAAACATTATAAAAAGATTTATCTTCTCAGGCTTATTTGAAATCTTCCATTTCAATTTTCAGAGCGAGTGGCCACACCACACACAACATTTCAAATCAAAGGCAGAAGACATACAAAGAAAGCATGCAAAAACCTATGACCCTCCTTTAAATATTCTAGCTAAACGATGCGTGAAACAAATTTAGATACCAGAGCCTATAGCCTATTCAAAGGGTATTCAAACAGAAATAATAGTCTTCTTGTCTTTCTGTAGCTCTGCTGCTGTGGCTCAGCAACTGGCTGATACATGTCAGAATTTGCTGCTTGGTTTTTTTTCCTGGGCTGCTCGAAAATAATCCCTTTTGATTCAGCCTTAGAGCTGGGATCTAAAACTGCAGTGCTTATCAGCCAGGCGGGCCCAGCCAACTCCACTCAACATCTACAGAGAAGACAAAGCATTTCCACTAAAACCACAATGACAGCAACAGGTAAGGAAAATGTTGCAGCTGACCGGCGAGACAGTTAACCCACTGGAACAACATTCTGCATTCAAGTATGCAGAACACATTGCATTTCTACACAGATGTTATGTTTTGCTCTTGGAAACCCACATTTTGGTACATCCAACTGGGAGGGTCAAGGGAATACTAGCCAGTGCTTAAAGACCAGCCTCCCTACCTCCAACAACCCTGTTCTTCAGCATGGGAAAAGGTCTCGGTGCTACAGCCAAGCCAAGAAAGTGGAGGCGCTTCTGGACTCAGAAAAGAGTCCAGAGCAGCCTGACAGGACTCCACTCCTCCCAAGAGCCCGGAAGGATTATCAGCAGATTTTTGAAAGAACAATAACAAATACCAAGGACTTGATCTCAGCCTTGCCTGTCCTCATCTATCGTCTTCATTCACATTTTAAAGTATTAGTGTGAAACCAAAAAGACTGTGCAATTAGATGACTAATGAATGAAAAATTAGTGGGGACTATGGAACTGCCAAGATGAGCAGCTTTAGTTTAAAGTTCAAGCAATGCAAAGGCTAAGGTAAAAGTCACATACTCCTTTAGCCTAAGTATGGGTTTTGTTATTGGGGTGTTCCCCACCAATCTGTTCAGCTTCCGAACACGACAGCGTTTTTTCAGCTCTGTACAAATAAACGTCTCTTCTCAGTCTTTCAATCTCATGACATGAGCAGGAACCGGAGCCAGAAAGAACATTTTGATCCCAGTAAAATGGCAAAAGAAATAGCTCCTAATAAAAAAAATATCACTGGGCTCTAAAAAAATGACAGTGATTTCCTCCGTTAAGTGATGGGCAGCAATCCTTCTATTTAACATTCCCTTGCCATCTTTTGTTTCTCCTGTGGAATTTTTATAGGCAATACTGGATGTAGAAGTTTTAAACCATCATAAACAACCACAGGTATCACACAAAGTCAAAATGTTAATAAGCAAATACTTATCAATGTAAACAGCAAGCGTAAATGTTGCACTGAAAAATAGATGTCTACAACATGCTTGCATCTCTTTTTCTGACAAGAACCTCCCTAATTATCCAAAAGATAATTTTTATTATTTATAATAACTGATAACTGAGGTTTATGGATCGAAATACTGTAACCCGAGGTCAAAATACAGTCATACAGAGAATTTCACAAGGTCGGAGAAATGAGAAATCCATCATTTGATTGCAGCAAGAAGAGAACCTCTAATTTTTTTGTAATGTCATGTAAACTTTTAGCATTCATACAAACTGCTGTGCTAACAGCTATTCATAAACATTGGTACTCCCCAGTCAAATCACAGTTTCTTGAAGGAGAGTGCCAGAAACGAAAGGTTATCTTCATGCCATCCTTGGACCCCTGTGAGGTCTGCCAACAGGGCCCCAGAAAAAGCCAATAGTAATAATAAATGTGAGATGTTCAGTAACATCAACTTTCAGCCGCCACTATGCACAAGAAAGAATCTAAATTGTAAAGAAAAGAGAGTCAACATCTGTCAAGTAACCCTGTGACACGACCAACCACAGCACATCCACCAGAACATCCCTTGCCAGAGAACATTTTAAAGGAACAAGAAAAGTTTTCACAAACACAAACAAAACAAGGATGGGAGACAGCAGGCAAGAACCAGATGACGTTTACCATAGGCAACAATATGTTACTGAAGTCAGATTTCCTACATGTTTTTCCTCTCAAGCCAAAAATGATAGCAATCAAGTTACAAATACATAAATACCTCATATATCCTTGAGGTTATTTGTCTTTAGGGCAGACACATTCGCATGTCAAGGGAATGAAAAAGGATTGCTTTATTTGATTTTCATTTCACATAAAATCTAACAAACCAAAGATTATTTTGCCACGTTCCTTACTGAAGATCCACAGGCTGGTTTCTCTATAGATTCAATGCTCAAAATTGAAGTCGGAATGCATACTATCAAGTTCAAGGACTGAAGAATCCCAGGCTACCAAAAATTATTCAAGCATCATTTCCCTCAGGATTTCTTCATACAAGGTTTCTGCACAAAGTATCTCAAAGCATCGTTTCCTGTTAAATGCAATTACAAGGACATACAACAGATGCTTAAGTGCATTGTAAAATGCATGCTTTGTTTTTAATACTGTATTTAAGCCTTTTTTCTGAGCAATGAAAACATCCATTAAAAAATCAGATGACACTTTAAAGCACTACATGAATCACTAAGAGCTTAACACACAGTAAGAATTATGTAAAATCAGTAAATAGCATTGATGTGTATAAATGATACTATTTCCAACTAGAAGTAAATTTCAAACCTGTAATTTCCCATTATATCAGTCTAAAAAAAAAAAAAATCTAAAAAGGCAAACACACTGAATTTTCATGCTCCCCAAAGCCTGCCTTGTTTTTAATCTTCTGAACAATTTGAAGACAGACCTGTATTGAGCACACTAAAACCCCTTAATGACAGTTATAGGTAACTGCAATACAAGATATCTATAAAGAATCATCTTCTTGACTGTCTAGGCAGATAAAAAGGTATACTCTGGGTTCTGAATACTATCTTCATAGATGAGTAATAGTGAACAAGAAATAATCAATATACTGCACTATTGATCCTTGAAAAACCCTTAAGCCATTTTAAAGCTGGTGTGAGTAATCCATTTTCATCTGTATTTCATCTTTGTGTTCAGTACACAAATTCAAAATTATTTCTGAAGACACTTAGGACTATCATCCAGATTTGCTCTTCACTGTCTTTTAAATTTTGTTTGGGTTTTTTTTTACCACATAGATAACAGAATTAAATTATGTAAATAAAAGTTTCACTGTGAGCCTGTTACTCAAACTATATTTTCTGGAGCCTAAATCTGTATTTGATAAATAAAAAACTAAACAAAACTCAGCAGACCAACCAGTAGACCTACCTACCAATACCTGAATAAGAGCATGGAGACAGTCTGTGCTAATCATGGCTTGCTTCAGCTGCCTTAACAATGTTCAACTTTTAGCTCATCTACCAAGACACGTGATACCCGAGATGGCTACATGGACATATAATGAACAGAAGTGAGCTGGTATCACCTAATTTTACTGATTCAACAGCCATCACATAATTAATTTATTTTTTGTCACTACTGACATAAGACAGAGAAAAAAAGGATCATTAAAATAGTTACTAATCCTTAAAATCATACTGAGACACCAACAGGATATTCCAAATGCTATGTCAAATGCTGGACTCGCTTGAAAACAGTGACATTTCTCACATCCAGTCATTTATTTTTCCCTGGGTTTTGTACCCAGTGTGGCTATTGCTTAGCTAACTGCCTTGTTAAATCTCCAATTTCAGAGAAAAAAGACTTTTCTAGAACAGTTTGATCTTATTTTATGTGACAAAGTATAAGGAGCCTTAAAAAAGTAACAGCAAAAAGAAAAAGGGTCTTCTGGCTAAGACTACAGAATGGGAGAAAAAAACCCACCCTGTCTATATGGGCAAGAAAACACTAACCACTGAACAATGGCAGGTTTTACTGCAAATCAGTCTGTTTCTTTAATAACCAGGTTCTTCCACTAATGATTTTCAAATAAAGTTATTAGCCACTGACCCTTTTAGTCTCAACCACAGAGAGCACTTCTAATGGCTTTGCTAGAAGCCAACAAAAAGTCAAACGAAGCAATAACAATACATCCCCCCAAAATACTTTTGCTTTTTTTGGTACACCTATCTAATCAGAATTAATGAAGCAAAGAAACATATTATGCCTAGCAGAAAACATATCCCCTTTGACCCCTGTGATTTTCTCCTGTGGTCACAGACCTGGACTCCCACAGATAAGTGAACTCGGACAGAGTAAAAGTTCAATCCACTGGAGAACACAAGGTCCCTGGTCCTCCAGTATGACAGAAAACAAACACAAACTCTTTGAAACACACAGCTCCTCTGTGCTCTTAGAAGAAGTAACACTTCCACTGAGAAATATGCGATAAGACAGTTGAGACAGCCAAATAAAGGTTATGCAACTCTTCTTTGAAATGTATTGTCTCCATCCTCATCTGCAATACAGGGAGGTATATCCAGCAAGTGGAGAAAGCCAGCCAATGTTCTATCTCAGTAGCACCTCAAAAGCAGGAATATTGACACAAGGTGCAAAAGGAGTCTTTTCCTTTCAGATCTCCTCAGGCTCATAAATCAAATATTTCAAGGGAGATGGATCGCATTTATAAGGACAAATACTACTATCACATACTGAAAGGGTTCCCAGCCATGGTGAGATAAGACATTTCTAATGTCTTTAAATCAGACTGGAAGGTACAAACAGCATCTTAAACAGAAGTTATTTCCAGATGAAGAAAAGTAATCAGTGATACAAAAGTAACACCTTAAGGAAATCCAGCCTCTGGGTATTCAGGTCATAGCTTTGTCTTCAAAACAAATGAGTTCCATCACTCTCAGCCTCAGCAACATGTCCATCTCTTACTGAAAAAAAAATCTGTGAAAGGAAACCAGCAGGGAAACTGGAATGCAGAACACCCCAAACCTACATAGTAATTTTAGGACTTCATGTCAAATATCCACTTGTCCAAACTTCTGACTGACTTTTATGCTTGACAAAATCTTTTAGTACTGGAATCGGTCAGGAATTGAAAAGATAAGAGAAAACCTATAAAAATCCCCGGTGTATGACCCTAGATGCTAGCTGACACCATAAAAAAAAACCCCAAAAGGCATCCAAAATTTGAAAAAAGGAAGAGGCACAACAAATTTGAGAAAAAACATTAATTAAATATTTAATAGCTATACATATGTAAGAAAGAAAGCTAAATTCCAAAGACAACTCCAGCAGTGCCAAATACCAGTCAATCAAATAAGCTGCCCCTTCTTTATGAATATCAACATCACCCTATATTGTTTATTAATAAAATACCTCAAACATCTCAGTATTTTAGTGTCAAACTGGCATGTGCATATTTGCATGCTACCCCAAAGTCACCTTTAACACTAAACAAGCAGCAAAGTTAAAGAAAATATATTTAGTAATTACTGATTAATTTATGTATAGATTTAAGCTTAGGGCATATGTATAATAAACATTAGTTAGTTGCATTGATCAGCAGGTTGCATCAACTCCACAGGACTTCCTGTCCACCCCACCACCCCCCAGACAGCCTTAAGTCTGTACACAAAGCCTCTGCCTTAAATACGGCTTTTTCTCTGACTCTGCTGCATACACATGGCACTCTAAGTTCTCATGTTCAAACCCTGCCATTTCTGATTTAAATCAGAAGATTCATCTTCTTGGCTAGTTTTTAGAAATATGAACATTAGTAGGGCACAGCTAAGTGCAATCACCTCCCGCCCGTATGTCAAACCAAACTTTACTACGTAGAAATAAGTAACCATCATGTTAAAAATTAAAGCTTTGCTCTGTCCAATATACACCACACACCAGTATATACAATAAATTTATGTAACTGTGGACATTTACTATGTGCTGACATGTGCTTTTTATTAACAGCATTTCGCTAGAACTAGACGTGACAGTAACACAGCAGACTGGAGTGAAAGTAGTTCGGGATAAATGAGTGTTTACCCACAGGAGTGACACTGTAAAAGCATGTCCTAAACAGAAGAATCAGGCAGTTTGAGACACTGAGACTTAGTGAAACACAGAAGAGGGAAGTTTTTTCCTACCTCAAAAAAATCTGTTCCTCCATTCTTTTGCAGAACTGGCCACCAGGAAATGGACCCCAGTGAACAGACCATGCTGGACCTACTGACTGGTAGCAAGAGACAGAAGATCTCGGTCTCTGTCCTGTCCACCTCAGTGCTATGTACTCAAGAAAGCTTCAGGAAGGACTCAGTTGCCTAATGCTAGTAACTGCTGATCCTGTTTTCAGTAGGTAACAAGAGGAGGCTGCCTTGCCAACAAGCACCTGAAACTATAAATGAAGATGTAAACAAGCCCTCAAAGCTCGTAAGATCAAAGGGCTGCAGAACAGCTCTCACCACAAGAGAAAGCTGAGGTGTGGAGATAAATGGAAGAGTCCTCACACATACAACCATCAGAAGATGGTATTCACGGGGGCAGGTAATTGGTCCAGTCAGAGCCCTCTCTCTGGGGCCACTGCTAACAACAGAAGATAGTCTGCTTTTGGAATTGGGGCGCACAGCTTTTCTTCCATGCAGCAGCTCTTCATGGAGGCAGAGGAGAAAAAAAAAAAAAGAAAAGGGAGAAAAATCAGTCTCCAGAGAAAGACTCAAACTCTGGAACTCAGGGAATGGGTCAGCACTGAGAGTCACCAGGGGATCCCATCCATCTCCTGTGGGGCAGGTGGCACGCATACACAAAGCACAGGGTATTTACTGACACTCCCCTACACTAACGCTTCTCTTGAGTTGTAGCCAAGGGGGATGCAGTAACTGGAAAGGATAATGAAAGGTAAACAAACTGTAAAACTCAACTCAGATGGAAAGTTACTACAATAAATGGTTTCAATATCAATCAACAGGAAATCAGAAATAAATTATGAGTGATTGCCATAAGACTAAGGGGCAAGGATGGGCAATGCCATTTCTGACGTCTGCTGCTCCCCTTGGTTGTGCAGGCAGGCCCTGAGAGCCACCAGCAGATCTCCATGAACAGCTCTCCCTCTCCCAGCCCTCTAAAGGCTCTTGCTGACAGCAATAACAAGCCAAGGGAGCAAGGGCAAGGCAACAGAGGTGAATATCACTTGATGGAGCAACCATTGGTGTCTCCCTCACAGAAGACCCACTTTCTATCATTTTAACGCACTGTTACGGCATTAAGCCTGGGTGGCCACAGTAACAGGTCCTTTTGACTTGTTAGTCACAGGGGGGGCTAACTGAAATTAATTCAGATATTTCCTAGGAGGTGGTCCTAGCAGCAAACCTGCCACTTTCTTTTAGAAGCATGAATCCTACACAGATGGAATATAAGCCTGGAATATTCTTTTATTTCAGTACTGAAGGCAGTGTCTGCCTGCCTGCAGCAGATATCAGTGAGCACACCAACCCAGCCTTTGAAATGCATTTCAGAATTGAATAATCCAATAAAATACATAAATGATGTCCTCAAATCAAGCCCGGGTGAGGAGGAGGGCTCAAGAAAGTGATACAGGACTCCTCCAAATGTATGAAATAAGTGGGAAATTTGCAACCTTTCAAAAACACAGCGTCCGTGCCAGCAGAGCAGATGGCTGGAAGGCACAGGGAAGGAGACATCCATGACTGCTATGCACCGTACAGGCTGCAGAGCTGGCGTGGGGGTGGAGGGAGAAGGACAGAGGGACACATGTTTCTGTGTGGTTTTGCAAGTACTGTTGCAGTAAACACAATCATTGAAAGGAGAAACTGTATTTTCAAGGTAAAGGATTTCAGATCTCAAAAAGGTCAAGGTGCACACAGAAATAAACATTTTCACACATGCAGTTTACTACACAGCTTAAACTTTCTTTACTGTGCTGTACAGTTCAGGAAAGGCTGCGCTGCAAAGCACAGCAGTTGGTGTTCACATCAACCTGAAAAGCAAAGCTGAAGGCTATCTACTGCAACCTTTGCTCACCTTCCTCACCTTAAAATACTACCACATTTATATTGCATTTTTCTCCCTGAACTCAAATACGGAAAAGCAAGAAGAGTTAGAGAAAACCTATACCTGAAAAGCATCCCTCCTCTTGATTTGCAATCAAGTTCCTCCATCACAACCCAAATAGCTACTAGCTTTACACTGACAAACCACTCAAGGATTTAGCGACGCGTGACAGTCTGAAAAAGGATGATCTCAAAACGTTGCTACCACGGACCTGTTCAACTGAAAACTGCTCTGGATTAAAACACAGAGACACAACTAGCTCTGTAAACTGAGCGCAGCTGGACATTCTTGTTTGAATAAAAGTTGGATAAAAGGAGCATGAAGCTTTCCAAGCCAGGGGAGATCTGGAAACAGTTTTCCCCTTTTGAGGCAGGGAGAATCTCAACATACTAAGTCTGGTTAGACTTGAAATATTCTTTTACACAGAGCAAGGTCTGGTTTTCTTACACTTTAATTCTGATACCTGGACTTTCTGCATTATGCTCTTAACTTCACCAAGCGCAAGATCGGGTCTGGCATGACTAGTGCTCCACCACAGCTCAAACAGGAGTTCTCCAGAGTCAACACCTAATCCCTGAATTACTCAACTCTATCTATAAGCTAATTTACCGGATCTCCCTTTAAACACCACCTAGCAGCAAGTTTAACATGCTTCAAACTCATTAAAAAGGTCCCAGTCTACCACATGTCTATTTTATTTTTATTTTATACAAAGAAGTATAATTTGTGTGCATGTATACATACATTTATTCATAGCAGCTAGTCCACATCCAACAACTGTACTACCTTACCAAGAATCTTCTCAAACTGATTAAGTATATTTCATTTTAGATCATGCCTTGATTCCACAGAGTAACAGCCAATTTCAAGCAAAAGCACATTTAGAAAGCACTTTTACAAAGTAAAACCTATAGGGGCTTCATAGGACAGAGATGCAAACTATATTCACTGTGTGTTTTTGTTGATATTTTGTATTTAGTATTTACAATAAAGCATAGCATTAAATTTAGTCAGGAAAAAACCCCACATTTAAAAACAAAAAGAAATTGAGAGCTTCCTTGTTTTCTTATAGACTCATTAGCAAAAGCCTCCCTCTTAACAGCTACATCCTTAAACTGGAATGAAAGGAAACATCTGCAGGGCTGGTAGCATAACAGCAAAAAGTCATGTGATCTTAATTTAGCTAAATTGAAGCTTTTCCTTCTCTACTTGTTCTGTCATTGCTTGTTAAGAATAGGAAACGCTTTGTCCTCACCTTATGGTCTAATCTGGAAATATCACAGACAGGAATCGAGGAAAGCATGCTTCTACCCCTGGCATAGAAGCGATGTTTGAGGTTACTCCATGCATGATAAAAGAACCTTCTCAGCAGTCTCACAGAAATGATAGAGAGTGGTTTGCATAGTCACCGTCTGGAAAGGGCTGCCTCACACTGCTCCTTTCAACTTATGGGAACTTTTTGATAGGCCCAAGAATACGACCCACCCCATGACCCGCTCTGCTTCCTACAAATGCAGAGATAACAATAAGAAATACCACCAATGTCCCCAGTTAAGTGCACCATTGCAAAAATAGACATGAGTTGCAATGATTTCAATGCTTTCTGCAATAATGTAGGCTTTATCAAACATTTAACACACCAGATACATTCTACTATACTTTCAGCAGACTACTGTACACACCTATTTACATGTGAAACAGTTCTGCAGAAGCCATTATGAAACACAAAATCACTGCACAGTGTAAAACCTGACCTGAACAGACCCCATTTCAATAACCAGATGCAGCGCAGATTTAAACTACTGTCAGCTCTGAAACTGCCTACACATTTGCTTCAGTTCATACTGTTTCTCTCCACCGTAGCCAGAGGCTACGTCTTGGCTCAAAAAAGTATGTTCTACAAGGAACATAGTTTAAGTCAGCCAAACCGCCCCAGAGAGAAGCTGCTTTTCCACAGCAGACCCCTGGGCTGGGACTGGACTACTCCATGATGCAGCTACAACGCTGAGGAAGGGCTTTACTTCATGGGCTCAGCAGCGCGACAGAAACACACCTTCCATCCGCTCTCTGTCAAACGCAGGTGTGAGGTTGCTTTTCTCTTACTGAAGGTACTCAGCTTTTCAACACAAAGAGAATATGCTCGTTCCTGTTATAAAAACAAGAAAATGAAATAATTTTGAAACGAGCCAGGCCACTTCACCTGCATTAACGCATCATTGTACCAGCTGATAATTCAAGCTGTTAAGGCTTAAGATCGTCCAGTTCTGCAATAGTGCAGCCTTACAAAATACTTTACCTCATGTACAACAGAAAAGTGTCTCTGACCTGCTGAAAGGCAAAAGGAAGCCTTTGGGAGATCAGGGAATTTACGTTCAATGTCAAAATTCAAGCTGTCACCCTGAAAACACGATTACTGCACGTGAGTCGTTATTCCAGTCTGACTGTTTGCGAAAGATTTACATCTAGACACACAGGGACAGTTTAAATAGAACAACTGACTCAAGAGAAGAACTATTTGCATCAAGCCCAAACTTCTTCGAAAGTTTAACACTGGCAATATGGCTCAAAACACCACAAAACCTTTAGCACAAACACATCAAGATTCTTTACATCCTCACATACACAGCTTCTATCCTCAAAAATAACCTCTAAATATACAGCTTGAGTTACGCAGTGTTAAATCTTTCTAACATACACTATTAATAAACTCCTGCAAACTCATCACTTAAATATAATCCTAGTCCCGTATTTCAAGATATTTAATTTGAATTTATCATATAATGTGCAAATCAATGTACTGCAAACTTTAAAAACCTTAAACTCAGAAGCAAAAAAAGCTTGGAGTTTATACACCAAAAAATTTAAAAAAAAAATTAGCATACAAAGATGCCTCAAGTTGCACCAGGGGAGGTTCAGACTGCGTATTAGGACAAAGTTTTACAATGAAAGGGTTATTAAGCATCGGAACGGGCTGCCGAGGGAAGTGGTTGAGGCACCATCCCTGGAGGTATTCTAGCTTTGCATAGAAACAGGATCATAGGATTGTCTAGGTTGGAAGGGACCTTTGAGATTAAGTCCAACCATCAACCTAATTCTGATAAGGCTATAACATATCACTAAAGCATGTCAATAAGCACTATGTCAACCTGTCTTTTAAATACCTCTAGGGATCGTGCCTCAACCAC
>VXBJ01007355.1:440170-465937 GCA_013400055.1 Nycticryphes semicollaris
GACACTCCCACCTAGTCATCTGTAAATTTATTGAGGATGCACTCAATTCCCTCATCCAGGTCATTGATAAAGTGTTTAAAGAGAACTGGCCCCAATACTGAGCCCTGGGGGACACCACTCGTGACTGGACACCAACTGGATTTAACTCCATTCACCACCACTCTCTGGGCCCAGCCCTCCAGCCAGTTTTTATCCCAGTGAAGAGCAATCCCATCCAAGCCATGAGCAGCCAGTTTCTCCAGGAGGATACTGTGGGATGCCATATCAAAGGCCTTTCTTAAAGTCCAGGTAAACAACATCCACAGCCTTTCCCTCATCCACCAAGTGGGTCACTTTGTCATAGAAGATCAGGTTTGTTAAGCAGGACCTGCTTCTCATGAACCTGTGCTGGCTGGGCCTGATCACCTGGATGCCCTTCAAGCGCTGCATAGTGGAACTCAGGATTCCATGACCTTCCCAGGCATTTCCCAAGTCATTAACCTGAAAAAAAAATATCTTAAATCTTTATGCTTAGAGATGAGATATCACTAAGAGGATAAAGCAGAGAAAGTTGTCTACAGGATTTTCAGTTTAGCTGCAAATCCAGAAGCTTTTGATGACTTGCGATGTGATCATACATGACCTCTGTATTTCCTCAAAGGTTGCACAGAATATGTCAGCAAGAATGGCTGACTAAGTCTACATTTGTATCTCTGTCTGGAAATTGAGGTGGGGGGAAGAGAAGAAATCTATTTTAACACAAATCTATTTGCTTATTTAAGAACTACTTGTCTCTGCATGCCTATTACTATGGCTTGAATTCCTCACTGTTGCCGAGTTACTTCCCTGCACTTCTGAACATTACAGAGTGTTTCTCCAGCAACCTGAATTCCCACAATGAGTAAAGCCACCAGCTATTTCCGGCGATGATTTTACAGCTTTTACTCAATAAAAACTGAAAACATCACACCCTGAACTTCTACGAGACAAGATTTTTATCATATTCCCTCCCTCCTCAAGGCAGCAGACAAACAGAAATAAGAGCACAGTAAGGTAACATAAATACCACATTTCAAAACCATTATCAGCTGCAAATATCTCAGAAGGAATGCAGCCACCTTTGTTGTTTCATCCTCCAAGTGACACATTTGGAAGACTGAAAAGCTTTTAATGTTACCAGAGATCCTCCAAAGGAAGGGAAGTAGCTGCAGTGCAGCAGCTGCTGCAGAACGGCTGCCGTCTGGGGCTGGAAGGCAATGTGAGAGCTGGGCTCGCACTGCAACATCTCATTCTCACCTACTGCCTCACAGAAAACATAGCCTGCAATAATGAACTCAAGTTAAAAACAAAAAAAAAAAAACCACAACCCCACCACAAAACAAAACCAGAAATTAAGAGATGCTGGCTGCTATAATGTCACAACTTTTAATGTCAGTAAATTACTTTCATGTACATCAATACAGGCTTTTGATTAGGTTTCCCTAAGCACAGCAACTTCAATGGTCAGGCCCACCCCATGCCATGAAATTTGACCAACTGTAAATTTACAGAACTTTGCAGAAGTCTCTGGCTGAGAAACCCACAATTCAAGTATTTACGTGGCTGAAAGAACATTATTCTAACTTTCAGAGGTTAGGATGCAGCAATAAGATATAAGCCAGAAGTTGTTCAGCAAGGAGTTAATGAGAACAGCACATGAGATCTGCTCTTCACAAACTAATAAAAGCCTGGTTAGAGCGCAGCGATGACCTATACTCTTTGCTGATAAGAGGACAACCTACATTCAACTTGGGGCCTACTGTTTCCTAACCAGCACTTGAAAGCAAGGTATTTGTGATGCAAGGACAAAAAAACCAAACTGTTACATGATCTACGTTATATTATCTACCAGTAATGCTTCCAACCACCTAAGAAGTGGTACTTGTCGTTTTAGACATACTTGCTCTTATATATCCCACCTTGGCCACAAGGTGAATAGACATACCAAGGATCTCAAGAGCTCACCCATTTGCTGAAGGCTGTTAAAGGATGTCCTTACAAAGCCAGAAGGGGCAGCTCCTTCTGCATCTTACTGAAGATGAGCCTACTTGTTATGTTACTGAGTGAAAATATTACTTAGCACTTCCATACAGTAATTGAAGAACTCTTAACTGGATCACAGCTAGTAATGTAAGTTAAGATTCTGAGGCTACAACTCCATATCACCGGACTACCAAAGGAAAAAAAGTTGCCTTAGCATTATTTTTTTAAGACAGTCTCTCCACACGCACCCCCTTTTTCTTTTTTCCCCCCAAAAGAAAAAGCACTAGAAATTCCTTGTTTACTAAGACAAGACTATAATAACAGGATTAATTATCAGTGATACTGTTCGGGTAGTCTAAATAAGTCCAGACACAAATCTGCACATAAATCTATTTACAGTTGTCTCACACAGCATACAGACTTTCACCTGCTACTCCCCTTCACTAATCCTACATTTGCAATCGCGCTGAAGTTCTAAAATGCCCATAAGACTCTCACACTTGAATCCACCCCATGTCCCGTGAACCAACAGTCACAGACAAGACAAAAAAAAGGCAGCAAGACACTTGGGTACTTTGCAATTACGCATTTTAAGAATGGTTAGAAGATAGGTAATGAAGCCGTCCCGCGACTGAAGAGTGAAAGGTGAAAAATTACAAGCAATTTGGTTTATTTTTGTACACTAAGATTACTGCGAAAGCAGAAGGCTACTCAGTGATTATTTATGGATCACCATGAGGTAGTCATCAATCCCATCCAAGGTTTGGACTAAAAACTGTAACTTCACAGATTTGCATCATCTAATAATTTGCTTTTAGAGGTTTCTGCTTTAGTTCAAAACATTGCATATCCTTTGAAAACATTCTGATACACACAAAAGCTTGCTGTATCTGTGTGCAAATGGCAAATGAATCTAGTCATAGTAGCTTTCACACTGCACTGTAACAGTACTTTTTGTAAAACCTGTATTGTCATGGTGGATAGAAGAAAATACTCCTGCCTCTTTCATACTTGTTTGTTTCTTGTTTTAAGAAACAAACTTTGTGAAACACGTACCAGGTGAAAGGATGGGCAATAAATACAAAAGAAATCCTTAGAATAGCTCTGTAACCTGATTATTAGTAACACATACAGACAATTAAACTGGTTTGCATTTTCTCCTTGAATACTCATTTCTGATGACTCTTTAGAGGAAAGCTTGTTTTCCTATAAGGTAAACCAACTCAGCTCTCAGATCACAAGCAGTAATTCATCCCCTGATGTTTTACTGGGGTCAGGATGGATAGAAATTGCCAAAAAAACCCCTGCGTAACTTCTGCTAATTCAAGAATGAGCCAAACCAGAGTTGTGCTTTGAGGTTACACTTAAGAAATTGCTGTGAATCTCAGGCTTCACAGGTCACCCATCTGCTTTCTCACCAGCAGCCTGCTTGGACACTTCTAAGTGGGGGATGTGGAGAGCCATACTGCTATACAGGGCTCCCTGCATCTCTCAGCAGGCCTGACAGCATCCACTTCTGACACGGCTTTTCAATGCAGTAGGAAGAGAGTAGCTGCACTGTAATATCCCATAAATGAAATTTCAGCTTTGTTTCAAAGGAAAGTATCAGCAGCAACGCATTAAAATGTGCATTGTGCATTTTAACTCTTACATATGCATAAGCATACCGTTAAGCATCTGGGAAAATTAAGACTGAGAATGTCTCATGTCTCCTCTGATTTTTCAAATTCAAAAGAAGAGATCACTCTAACCGTTAACATTAAGATGACTCAAAAAACCCAGACACTGAGAATCACCTTCTGCATCATTTGAAAAAAACAAAAACAAAACACAAAACCACAATGAAAAACAACAACAAAAAACCAAACCAGGATACAGCAATGTCTTTTCCTGATTAAGAAATATCAATACAGACATGACATACAAGGGTTGTTCATATTTTAATTAGCATATTATTTCAAAGGCCTTCTATGTAGGGTGGGAATATTTTTGAATCATCTGCCTCAGTTACTGTACTGAAACTGCAACTTTATCAGAAGTGTTTACCTTCCCCTTACACCACAGAAGAATAAAATAAATTTTCATCAGTGACTGACTGATGGTTCTATAAGAAATACAGATAATACCTAGCGTATCTTGAAAGCAGTGTTACAACTGTATAACACTATTAAATTCTAGTTTAAAAGAACTGCATTCAAAATCCAGGCAGGTTTGATTTTGGTCTCTTCCCCCCCTCCAGTTCTGCAGTCAGTCAGTCAATTAGACTTAAATCTGTCCGTATTAAGAACTGAATAACATCCTGTGGAAATTTATTTTATCCCATATGTTTAAAAGAACATGTAACAACCTTCCCTCACACTATTTTTTTAAATCATATTCATGATCAAGTATTTTGAAATAGCCAAGATGTTTGGTTTGAGTCCCTTTGAGGCAGGAAATAAATCAGCTTTATTTATTAACAATGCAGTTTTATCCTGGCATATCTCTCCCTTCCTGTATGTGGTATCTATCTTTTCGTACAATACATGAAGTGAAACCCCTCAAAGCTTAAGACTCTAAAAGAACAGTCTAAAGTAATCAAAGTGTTAAAAAAAGCAATTATATAGTCAAAGCATGCTTTGTATGCTTAATAACTCTAGAAAACTCCTTAGTAAATGGCAGCATTTCTAATACCACATCCTGAATAGAACTGGGGGTGGGGCGAAAAGATCAACCGGAGCCTTTTCTTCTCCTTATACTAAATTATATAATCATATTAAAATATGTAAGGATAAGCAAACAACAAACCTGATCACTCCATGCACAATACAGGTTACATATGAAACTCCATTTGTGATTGATCATGCAGTCCAAAATCCTGAACTGGGCCATGTCTCGCTCTAGCGCAGGCTGCTGCTGTGCTCTGACTCAGCTTTTGTCCCAGTGATTCTCGAGGATATGAGAGCTATGCAGTAATGACATTCAGGAACAAGGTCCTTCCTTCCTGTTCAGTTTCCCTTCCCACCCCGACCGTGTGTCAACTCAACAAGATAAACTGACAGAACTGCATAACATTCTTCAAAATAATACTTCCGAAGCTGCCAAATTATGCATTCTTGGGAAAAAAATAGGAAACAAGGACATCCTAAGAAATTTCACTAAAGCAAGCACAGAAGGGTGCTCTCTAACTGTCCTTGTTCTCCGTTCTCCCTCCCCCCCCACCATTTCTGCTGCTGCTGCAACCAGTCTGAATATCAACAATTTAGTGTAATAGTTCATATTACATGAATCTTAAAGTTGCTTAGGCACAGTTGTGATGATGGCTTCTGTGTTTTCATGAGATTCAAAAGCTTAGGTCTCCTGTTTTAAACACAGCACAACCTTAGCAACTTTTCTAAGTCAGAAGAACATCACAGTTTTCAGAAAAATTACTTGTGTTCATCTACTTCAGGCTCTTAAGTGGCAGACTCCCCTTTAAACCTACCAGAATACTGTTAGCATACTGCAGAAATACAGTCTGCCTCCTGTAAGGAAGGATGGCAGCCCCACTGATGGGGAAATGGAGATGCAACACCAGAGTGTTTCTCCAGAAATACTTGAAAATTTTTCTTTTTTCCTTTACTTATTTCTTTTTTTGCAATCTGGAAACATTCACACCATTTCAGCACGTACCCCACCCACTGTGTCTTGACTGCCTACGTTGTATCTCCCCTTCCTCTTCCAAGATGAGAGTGAGGAATAAAGGAAATGTGTTTCCACAGAAATACAGGCATTTTAGCTGATGATCATATGAACTGTTAGACTAGTCATGGAAACAACTTTAAATAATCCAGAGTTTAAACCCTAGAATTAACTAACAAATGCTTCAGAAACAGACAGACAAGGATGTCTACCAGCTGTAGCTCAAAATACTTTAAAACTAGAATGTGTGATTTGCTGATAGTGTGTTTGAGACCCCAAACATCTCTGTACTGACAGAAGAGGGAACCCAAACCTCCTGACCTGAAGCCAAGGAACAAGCAGAGGCAGCCCCACAGAAAACAGGCCTCAGGGTCCCCCCATTCCCAGGTTCAGCTGCTCCCTCAGTTGAGAGCAGAAGAAGGATAACACAGGAGATGGGAAGCATATAAGAAGGGCAGCCTTCTGTCTGCATCACCAATCACACTCTCCCTCAAAGAATAATATCTGTGAGATGCAAAAGGCTCTTCTATTTTGAGAAAGTTTGGAGGAATGGCTACAAGAACAGGTGGCCAATTCGCCCTTTGGTTCAGTAACAGCCAAACAACTGAAAAGTACTTCAAACGTGAAAGAAAAGCTATGCTGTAAAGGCAGCCTGGAAATAAAGCAAACTTGTACACAAGGGTCAAACAAGCTTGTAACTTTGAAACAGTTACACAAATAAGACCTCATTTGTTTTAAGCAAACCAAACAAAAACTTCTTATTCTGATTTCTCATCCCAAGGGCCCTGGGAAGTAATGCCAGAGTCCAAGCCAACCTTTTCCCTTCTCACCAATGCAAGCAGTCCACAAACGCCCAAGACACAGTTGTGTACAAGAAATCTATTCCAGTTCATTTTAAGATGTACATGGCAGAGATTCTCTGTTATCATTACACCCCCTCACTACAAAAAAGGAGAAACAGTATTATCAGTGCAACATGACACAAAATGAATGTGGCTTCAGAAGAGGCACTTTAAGAGAGATATTAAAACAATAAAATCTCTTGGTACAAGTTAAATGGTCTGCACAGAAGGAGCCTGTGCTTACAAGGAGCAAGAAGAAATGTTCTGCTTAGCAACTATTACTAGGTGGAACAGATACACTTCCTCACAACAGACATCATTAACCACCCAAGCTTATGAAATCCTGGAGAGAGAGGATGTTTGGGAAGGTCTTGGGGAGCAGGGGGTTACTGCAGAGCTGCTGGAGCACTGGAACGAAGAAGAACCCGACATCCCACAGGACCAGCCGCAGGGATGCTGGAGAACATGGGACGCAGCCTACACAGGGCTGGAAAAAGGGTCCTGCAGCACAATAGCCTCACTGGGGAAAAATGCTGTCATCAACTGAGTAAGGTGGAGGGAAGAAGGGAAAGCAAATCTCAAAAATTAAGAGAAGACTGCTGTTTTGTACCAAAACCAACATCAACCATAATTAAACAGTATTTTAGTACAATTTTGCAGCAGTTTCATTATCAGTTATCTGCTTTAAGTTCCATAAAGTGTTATTCCCTATGAACTACTCAAATTCCTAATGAAGTATTCAACACAGTATATTAAGAGTCTCCCGCAGCACAGTATCATACAAAACCCAAAACTGAGTCCATTAAATGTCAGAATCAAATTTGTGCAATTCTTCCCAGAAAATCAGCGGCCATTATTCATCTCTTACTTTTTGGCATTCATTTTCTAATCTGTTTTAAGGAAATACTTAAACTAATTTTTTTCCCTACTACATTCTGGCCAGTGCCTATGTACCACTGCAATTCATGCAGAAGTGTCTAGATACTGCAGACAAAAGCATAAATAACAATATAGACCAGTAGGATGACATTTCCCGAAGCATTTTCAGTATTGGCCTGACAGCTGCCACCAAAAATCAGTATCAATATGCTTGCAAATTCCAATTAGCATAGAATGAGGCGAGGACCATTTTGCAAGCTGAAGTCTTTACAGAAGTCTTTTACATACAAGGAGAAGCTAAGAAACTGCTCCCAGAGCAGCACCTTCAACAGTACATTGCTTAAAGCTGACTCTTTCTCAAAATTTTCCTCTGTATGTGTACCTGTAAATCTGATCTGCTGCTACTGAAAACTGCTCCCAATAACCTTCAGTCTAACAACTCCTCCCTCATTTACAAGATGCAATTTCCTTCCTGGTATGAGGTTAAATCAAATTCCACTACCTTAGCACTCCTCTCTTCTCACCTTAATTTCTTTACTGTTAACATGTTTTTTGGAAGACCTTATTTATTTCTCCTAAGCATGGTTTACTATACTCAGGGAGATTCTGCTTAGAAGATTCTTATGCCAGTGCACAGGAATTGATGGAACCTCCTTAAACTCTGCATACAACAGAGTTCTGCTCTTCTGCCTTCAACATTCAATTTACTAATGCTTTCCTTTAAAAAAAAAAAAGTTTAATGCAAAACCAAAATAATTTGTGCTGTAAATATTTTAAACTTTTTAAAAGTTTATAATAAAGTTTTGTCCAAAATTTAAAAGCAAGGCTTTCACACTCAATTTCCAATTTGGAGTATAAAAAAGGCCAACAGAGGATTTAAAGATGCACTTGTTGTATAACAGAAGAATGACAGAGGACATGCATCAACATTAGGGGGCTCCAAACATCTCAATGTCCAATGGCCCAAAGACTGTCTTGTCATACAGCAATCTCTGATTGCAAAAAAACGATGACAACATTATCCAGGTTTTGAAGTTCTACTGCTGGTTAGTTTTCTTCCCCCTAAAACAATGGTGAGCACTTAAAATCCAAGAATACCATAAAGTTGAAGCTCACTTGTGCAGTTAATTAACTAAAAAATAAGAGCCTGTCCAAAGTATCATGTCCTCTCAAAGACTGCTCATCACAAGGTCTAATAATTTCTCCTGGTGTTAAAAACTGCACGTTTATGATCTCAGTGTAAGCCAAAAACAGACAAGAAACATAACTTCCTCAACTCATTATTTCTCAGAATCTGTCAGTGTTGTATACAAACACTGGAAGGGTAAAAAGGAACAATAGAGAAAGGTAACATTTTCCCAAAAACACACATCCCTCAAGTATCTAGACTTCTATCTAAAAACTGCAGTGAGCTCTCTGAAACAGAAAACACAGCTCACGCTCACAGAAAGGATGGGCTTCCATTTCCTAATGACTCCAAATCCTCATTGTACACGAGCAAGCTGTACACAGGGGTCAACCACATTGTCACCACACACTGAAGCGTCCCCCAAAAAGATGCCATTCAGAACTTGGAGCACCAAGTTCTTTGAAAAGGAAAATCCTTTACTAAAGAAAACCTTTTTAAAATTAATTTCTATTAAGCTAATTCTAGTCAAGCTATTATTAAGAACATGCCTGTGTAAGAAGGTACCGTGAATCTTTATGCTAATGCATAAAAACGACTCTCTCATCTTTTAAAAGTCAGGCCTGGAAACAACGACTGGACTGAGAAAGTCCCATTACAACCAAAACTAGCTATTACTTCATCTATCCAGTTAGGAAATCAGCACGCTTAGAGCCAGTAACAGGAATTTCAGTGGCACTACTGTCCAAGAGAATAACAAAGGCTTTGACCCACTCTACACTAGGCAACTACTATTTTCTTCCTTGTACTGACAGTTTAAAGACTTCAAAAAGAAATAAAACAAAGCATGCACACATGTGAGCTACCAATAGCACCTTCACTGGTTCCTTCTTCCACATCAGGTAGATGTTTTTCAAGTCAGGAACACAATTATTTTCCACTGCAAGTCAGAAGCTTCTAGGAAGGCCAAGCTTTTGTTCACCTTGTCCCAAATATAGAAGAATAGAAGTGTTTTACACCCTCTCAATCCCCTTTGCTACCATTATCACAGTTGTACACAGTGATTACCAATTCAGAGGTTACCAAGACGATGTAGACTGATAATGACAATGGTGAAATTCCAGAGGAAATCTGGCTTGTTTTAGTAAATGAAATTTAGAAGTGCACAAGCACCAAAAGGAAAAGCATTTCTGAAAAAAACCAGAGTATCTCCATTGCCCATCTCACAAGACTGACAATGAGAAAAGCTCCTAAAACCAAGTCAAGAGCAGGAAGAGGCTGAAATATTATTTCCATTCCAAATTCTTTCCTACTGTTGGAATTGTTACAAAGAGCTACAAACATTAAAAAAGGAAAAACCAGTAAATACAAAAACCATCTCTCTCCATATTAAAAAAAAAAATCTGGAGTGTTTCCTTCCCCCATATCAACTTCTTTTCAAGATACAATACAGTTAATAGAAGTAAAACCACAACACATATCCTTTAGGGAAAGAAAAATTTAACTCTAAAACAGCTGGCACAGTACCATTTCTGGCTGTTTAACAGGTTCATACGAGTCTGCTACACCTCTCCTAGCAATCCAAGTACCAAAAAACCAAGGAAGTACACAAGATTTACCACTCCTCCATCAGAAACTAAGGGAAAAATAAAATAGTAACTGAGATTAGCATAACTGCCATTTTTTTCCTGCATTAACATATATTTTTAATCAACATAAAAGCTCATTTGATGTATCAAACAATGTACTTTTGAGATTAATTTTGTGAAGACACATACACCCCCGCAAACAAATAAACTCTATCTAAATCATATTAAAAAAAAAAAAGAGTTGTTCTATTACTGTTTTAAAGACTCACACAGAGTGAAGTACTCATCAGTTTGGCTCCTTAACTCTTCAAATCCACCCTGAGATGACTTCGTCATCATCCTGTTTGCTTCTAAGTAGTATATGGGACAGCAATGTTGCTCTGTCAAAAGTTAGAGTCACGACAGAGAGAAAACTCAAACTTTTCTCAAGCTACCAGTTAAACTGACATACTGCCCACTTCCTTGGATTTTAGCCACTTTTAGTGGACTAGTTTGGTGTTTCTTTAACCAACTTCTCTTTCAGATGCGATACAATTTTCTCTTCCCCTTTATCTGACCTATTCAGTTACAGATTTCTTCGTTTCAGAGACCAATCAGGAATCCAAGTAAGAATTTACTTTTTACTAACCAGCTACAGGAAACTAACATTTTGTATATTATTCCAAAAAAAGAAAGAATATACAGGGAAAAAAAAACCAAAAACCAGCATACAAATCCCCAAACTGAAGTCTTCTAAAGTAGCTGACAACCTTTAGAAACTGGAAGCGAGCTTCTACCCCTGTCCTACTTAAGAAATGCACAGGCAAATTTAGTGGAGACCAAGAAAGAAATACAAGCAACACATACTTTTACGCAAAATACGCTTCTGTGGTACCAGTAAGCACTTCCATAACATTTACAGTGTTAATGAGATTAAACTCATAACAATGTAGAAGTTTTCTCAAGCTGTCATCCCTATTGCCTGCAGCTCAATGTCTCACAAGAGCAGATCACCTCATTTCCACTTGCAAAGTACCTGGATGACTAAAGAAAGATGGCAGGCGCCTGTGGAAACTCCGGTTTGTCTAATCCAGTGTCCACACCACTGCAGCAGTTTTGTTTCAGACTTCATGTACTCTTACTATCCTTAGTTTTATACGTGAACAGAAGATAAAAAAGCAAACCCATGAAACACTAAACCAAGTGTATTTGTTAACTACACTTCAAATCACATTAGCAGAACCATAGAATGGTCAGAGTTGGAAGGGACCTTAAAGATCATTGAGTTCCAACCCCCTGCCATGGGCAGGGACATCTCCCACTAGACCAGATTGCTCAAAGCCCCATCCAACCTGGCTTTGAACACTTACAGGGATGGGGCACCCACAACTTCTCTGGGCAACCTCTACCAGTGACTCACCACCCTCACAGCAAAGAATTTCTTCCTAACATCTAATCTAAATCTACCTTCTTCCAGTTTAAAACAATTATCCCTCGTCCTATCAATCACTACACTCCCTGATAAATACTCCCTCCTCATCTCTCCTGTAGTCCCCCATTAAGTACTAAAAGGCCACAATAAGGTCTCCCCAGAGCCTTCTCTTCTCCAGCTGGAACAATTCCATCTCTCTCAGTCTGTCTTCACAGGAGAGGTGCTCCTCGCCCTGATCATCTTTGTGGCCCTCCTCTGAACCTGGCTCCAACAGGTCTGTGCCTTTCCCATGCTGAGGGCTCCAGAGCTGGACACAATACTCCACATGGGGTCTCACAAAAGCAGAGCAGATGGGCAGAACCATCTCCCATGACCTGCTGGTCACGCTTCTTCTGATATGGCCCAGGATACAGTTGGCCTTCTGGGCTGCGAGCATACATTACCAACTTATGTTGAGCTTCTCACCCAACCAACACCTTCAACTCTTTCTCCTCAGACTGCTCTCAACCCATTCTCTGCCCGGCCTGTATTTGTGTTTGGGATTGCCCCGATCCCAAGAATAGTATTAAAAGCATCTAAATTAAATCATATCAAATTGAATGCTTTTGGTCCCAACAGCACATGTTATTTTCTTTCAAAGAAAGTTTTTTGCTTACAGCACTAGTAATCCTACCTGAACACACATGGGTCCGTCCACAACTGGCTTGAGCGCCATGACAGGGGTAATTCCAATAGGTACTTCGGGTTGTCTTCATACTCTTCACTTTGTAGTACCATGTGGTCAGATCTAGTATTTTCTGATTCAAGCCCAAAGCCAGAACGATGCAAGTTACTCGCCTGCCCAAGACTGGCCTTCAGAATCCTAAAATTTCCATTTTGAACTATGAATATACATTAAAGTGTATAGAAACACATAGGAAAATATAATGCTAGCTCTGGTGATTATAGAGAAAATCCCTTCAATGGACCAGGACATTTATTTACACACCAAATCTGTTATTAATCTAGTTAAGTCTTCTCAATAATCTAGCAATCTCTAAATACAAGATTTGGATAAAGCTAATCACCAAGCATGACCACATTGAAGCACCTTAATTTACAGCCCCATATCCTCTTATTGAGACCAGGGGGTGCTCAGAAGTCTGAACTGCTTGTGTACCAAGAACTGCCTGAGCTTCTAGCAAGACAGTCCCAGAAAGTGACATCTGTATCACACGATACAGGAAAATACTGCCAGCCTGATCAGAACAAAGGTGTATTTCTGCTTTCTCTGAACTAAAACTGTGAGAAGAGAATCAAAATTAAAAATCATTACTGTTGGTAAATAGAAAAACTATTCAACACGAAGATAATTTCAATTAAATATTCATATTTGAGTTAGTATAGTAGGTTTTCAAGAACTCACTGCTTCAACGTAAAACTTTGACATTCCACAGGGAGTAACAGCAGACTATCCTTGGGCACGAAGTACAGATTTTGAAGTTAAGAAAGCCTCACTTAATAGGCCATTAGGGTAGCTGACAGTTTGGCATGCTAGAAAACATACTACATGGCATTATTAATCTTATTTTTCATAGAACATCTTTATTTTCCTGTTCTAAACATACAAGGATTTTTGCATGAGTGTACTGGAGTAACAAAAACATGTTTATGTGAAATGATAACCTACCCTTGCAGATGGTCAATCTCTATAATTTTAAGCTTTGCCATCTGCACTATCAAAGCACTGTTTTTAATTGTTATCTTAGTTCACAATGTAGTTTCACATTATCTGTCTACAGTCTTACCTTTCCCTGTATCTTTATAATATCCTAGGTTTTTAACTTTTTTTTTTTTTTTGCTCCAAATGTTGCCCCATAGAAAAAAAAAATCATGAAGGCAGAAGAGCAGACTGGAATTTTAATGCTATAAGGATTAAGCATACACCATTTTTACATTAAAAAAGGAAAGACGTTATATGTTCATTCCGTTTCCATTCCAACAAAGAACACCTGACCCAAGGACCCAGTCACAAGTGCACAACTTCACACTGGGCACTAGCTCTTCAAGGTGCTAGATTTCAGAATGAAAATACAAGTTTTCTTCAAAGTAGCTCTCCTGAAAAATCAGGTAATCATCAGAGTCACCGAACACATCCTAACACACCTAGAATAAAAGCTGTAAGTGAACATTACATGCAGTTGGTGGGTACGTTCCTTCATACCTTGCTGGAGGTTTCCCACAGAACCAAGAGCTCCAACATCTTAGAGCAAACTCCTTGAAGGCACCTATACTCCAGCTGGCGAGGCCCAGGCATGCTGAACACCCTCTTTGGCTACTTCACCTCCGTACCAAAACAGGTCTCAAAGTATTCTTCACAGGAGCCCTTCCAAATGCCTCTGCCCTGCTCCCACCTGTGCTCCCATAAATTTAACAACGGAGTAGAACTCACATGTTTTTAGTGTTATGCAAATGCTAGAGAGACAGGTGCCACTTGGTAGAGTTATTAGCACTGAATCACTCACTGCAGTTTGAAGCCTAACTCTTGGTAAGTATTACAGCAGCACCCCTACTTTCAAGGAAATTTTAAAAACACGACATTTAAAAATGACCACTCTCTATAAATAGGGTATATGTACCAAGCAGGTCCTTAGGAGAACACTACTGACTGGAAACCTACAGCTTGACAAGGAGGAAACAAGTCATTCATTAGCACATTTTTACCTGCAGATGTACAGGGAGGGGACACAGAATTTAAGGCATTCAACTACTAACGAGCAACATTCTTTGCAACCGGGCATTCCTTTTGCAGGGGGATAAACTGTACACACAGTAGCCAACATATGCTACAGGTTAGATTTTCAAACCTGTCAGACAATTTGTTGTAATGATTACAGTCAACATAATGCAGTACAGAGAACTCCTATCACACCCTAGCTACAGAACCCAGCAGAGGAACTAGTATCACCACTTGTCACTCCTATGTGAAGAAGAGTTAAATAAAAACAGATTGTTAACTAACACTGCTATGTATAGCTTTCTAGTCTGACTACAGCCAAATTGAGTAAGTTGCACAGCACCAGAAGCTAGTGTAACAAATTGTGATGGAATTTATCATCATAAAACCATTTAGATGAAGTACCTCAAAGAAAGAAAAAACAGAAAGACCAAACACCCCTGCCCCTTATAGTCAAGTTTACAAATAAAATTTTAGCTTTGGCTCCCATATGCTGCATTTTCAGAGATTCAGACTCTAGTCTTTACTTTTAAAGAAAGAACTCAAAGATCAGGATTTATAAACTCCACCTATCCAGTAATCTCTCCAGACAATTTAGTCAACTGGAAGAAATTAAAAAATCAATGTTTCTCCATCATTTTTTCCATGTAGACCAAGCCCAGTTTTGCATGAAGACTGTTATCAGGTCAGTCATCTGACGTATTCTGAAACTAACTTTAATCGCTTCCAGTATTTTTTGTTACAGCAAATATGCACTAATGAAAGCTCTTCCCCACTATTATGCAAGTTTCCACCCTTTCACTTAAGCCTTCATGCATCCTAAGGTGGATTGACTTGGAAGAAAATACACTTTAAAAGAAGTTAACATTTTCCAGTGAGCTTTGGAATTCTAAGAAGGCTTAAGGTTTATTTTAGAAACAAATTAAACATATCAAGTTGCTACACAAGTAGTAGAACTGACTTTGGACTCGTACAACTTGTATCTCCCCCTCATCATCTTTTCTTCCATCAGATCCTCTATAAAGGAAATAGTTTTTTGGCTAGACAGCAGTCACACACTTGCTCACCAGCCACCAGAGCTCCCCCCCGTCCCACCTTCAGTGGGAAGCACTGACCTGGCCTCCTCTTCTATCTAGCTATCGACTTGCTCCAAACTTCCAGGCACTTCATTACCTCAGAGACCTCTTTGCTGCTGTGCAATTTGATCAAAATTGGTCAATGAGAGTTCAAGAGGAACTGTAGAGGAACTAACAGATGGACAGGCCGATGGCACACACAAAAGAAATCAGATTCAGGACTTTTTACTTCGCCACCCTGTTACATTGCTCCCTTCCTACCGTATCTTTTGCTGGAAGAACACAGGCCCTGCATTTTCAACCATACTGCCTTCTACTCCAGCGTGCAGTTATTATTGCACAAGCTCCATTCCATAGCTTGGTTTTTTGGACAATAAACCAATTATCTACTCCATTAATACTTTTTCCATAGTCTTGTAACATTATCATTCTCAAATTGTCCTACAGAAATGCAGAGATCGTGATCTTCTCATCGGAAGTAAAAAAGAAACTTGCACAACACCACACAGAAACTGAAAATTATTAGGTCAGAAAAGGCTTACAGCCATATTCTTGCCAAAAAATTATGAGTGCAGGTGGAACAATATAGCATTTTTTTCTGACCAACATTCCTTTTCCAATAGGTTAAATTCTACTTTCACTGTTTTCTATACATCTGTGAGAACAAACAACAGAAGAGCTGAAGAAAGCAGGCTTTTCTAGGGAACAAAAGCTCAAATTCACAAAGCATAGGCACAGCCAAGGTCGTGTTGCACTTGCACTTTATGAGGCACGTGATGCATGGCTTCTGGGGATGCATTTACAACGGGAGGAGCTCAGGTTCTCATCTCAGCAATGGACAGATCTAACCACCCAGCAAGGGAATTCCAAACAGCAAAGTACAGACCAGGCAGATGCTAAAAGCAGCAATGGATGACGCTGAAGAAAGGAGTACATCCCAAATCCCACTTATTTCTAGAGTTTAGATAACTGAACAAATTTTCAAACAGAAAGTGAAAACCGCTATGTAAAAATCAAACATTGCTGTAATGTGTGACTACATGATCAAAAGCACAGGAGCCAGGTGCCTGAATTTGGCCGTATGTAACAGGCAATTACTCAAGGCATGAAAGAGACTTGACACAATTCTTAATTCTTTCATACACTGGAATTTAAAACCTTTTAATTTCTTAATGACAGGATAAAAAGAAGCTTTTTCTGACAAAATAAACAGTATGCAAAATACTAATGTAGCACTGGTAAAGACCTGTTTCTCATCAAATAAAAGCACTGCCCCATTACATTTACAGAGGAAGTCAATGGCTTCACCCTCTCACCTCAAAATTTCAATTACACTGTGAACCCAGAGTAATTTTTAGCGGTTACCACTAAAGGGAAATACACTGATTACAAAAAACCACAGACTCAACATATGTAGCTCCACAGGGATGGTATCTAAGTAGATCTTAATATAGTGTGTCGCTTAGAATTATACTTTTAAACCTCACTACGCTGGTGGCACAATTCATCCTTCCAAAACCCTTTTAAAAAAACAAAGTCAATGCATCCTCTGAAGATAAGACAAATCGAATGCTATGCCTTCCCTCAATGTAGGAAGTGTCAAAGTAGGCAGTATCTTAATAAACAGAAGCTTGCTCATATTAGCTTCTTAGCATTCATCAGCATAAAAAAAATAATCTAATGAAAACTAAGAGAAAACACAAAATGGGCAATCAAAAACTGATTTTAAAATACTATTTCTGGAATTCAGCAACATAAAGGTAAGTGAAGAAAGAAACTAGAAATCAGACTTTTTTACCTTCACTTTACTTGGGCGGTGAAAGGTAGTTAATACAGGAGGTCACACAGACAAGACAGCTTCTCAGTCAGTCAGTCTGATTCTAACTTGCTTTGAATTTTCTTTACCAAAACTGTGAAGTTAGGCAATAAAGAACCATAAATTTCACCTATTCACCACCCTAGTCAAAACGCATACTAGATGATGAAAAAACATCTCCTCTTTAGTCACACTGAAGTTTGCTAGACAGACTTAAAATCAAGATGAATCGTCTGGGGGTTTTTTTAGCCCTAAGACACCTTAATTTCTAACAGATGCTGCCCCCACTAGTCCAAAACAGCACAATTCTGCTGAACTTTACAATGCACTGAAAACTTAATCTTCATTAAGTACTACAAAGGCAGGCCTCAGGAAAAAAAAAGGAGGGATAAATAAATAAATGAATGAAATCAAACTGTGAGAGTGACAGAGAAGCCAGTGTTTTGCAGTGAATCTATTTTCCAATTATTTATTTATTTATTTTACAAAGCGATCTACAGGCTCAAACAGGTGTCCTTTTCCTGGCATAAATATATTAAGAAATACCTCGTTTTTATTAGAAAGCACACGCCGATAAAGTTCTTACCATGCAACAAAACATAAGGGTCTTCAGAGAAAGACCACCACACAGTCCCTGTCAGTGGAGACTACTGATGAAAAGGTTGTTAAGGTCTTTGCCCAGTAAAGTCCTGAAAGTCTCCAATGGGGAGGGTTCCAGGACCTCCCATAACCCACTCCAATGCTTAACCACCCCCAAAAGAATTTTTTCTTGTCATGTTCAGTTAGAGTTTCCCTTACTGCAAGTGTTCCCTCTCGTCCCTTGACTTTGGAGGGGCTGAAGACCCCAGTCAGCCCAACCTGCTCTAGGCTGAGCAAAGCTGCCCTCCTCTCCAGCCAGGCTCTTTCAGCTCCTGGACATCTTCCCTCTCCTCCACTGTGTCCTGTCATGCACGGAGGGCCAAAAACTGGGCAGAGTCTCCTGGGAGGAACCTCCATAGTGCCAAACAGATGGGGAATGACACTGGCATGTTTTGAAGATGACAGAGTGCAAATGTTGTGAAGAGTAAGTATGAGCAACTTTATTACTATGCCACACATGTATAGCAACACCAATTACTCCAACAGCATTACTCATAGTAGTTGTAAGTATTAATTTGTTATTCATTGAATCCTTTCAACTATGCTCTCCAGAGCTGCAAAACTGCATGTAACTCCATGGCCTTTCTCAAGCTTTTTGACCGTTAAAAGAGAAAGTTTGCCACACACTGAATTATGGAAAGAAACCCCAACAAGAGGGGAAAGGAATGGCTCAGTAGGAAGAGGACAGGATGAGCAGGGTGAGAGGGGGCATTAAGTAGTGTTAATTTTTACGCCGCACAACAGCAAAAGTGACAGACGTTGTACAGAGGCACCCAAAAACTTAATATAACATGAATTACTGAATCTGTAATACTTGTCACACTTAAAAGTCTCCCTCTGTACTGAATACAAAACACAAAATACGTTCTGAATAACAGGTGCCCTTTCTACAAAAGTGGGATAGAGTTAAGGGTCAAAGGCTTTTTGTCTTTTAACTGAAAAGTTCAGGTCTACAATGTAAAAAAATCTCACCCCTAAAGGCTTCTAGCCAATATGAAATAAATACACTAGCACTTAAAATTTCAAAGAAACTCCTAATAATTAAAGACAACCTAAGCCAGGAATCCACGTGCACAAACCCAGGAAACGGCACATAAATCCACCTGAAGTAGTACATTTCACACTAAAAAGCTGTTCACTTGCCAACAGATTTTCTGTATGTGAAGGGACACACCACGCAAAATGCCACCAAAAAGCTCTAGAGAGTCTATGAGAGTTATATTCAAAGCTGGAAATTAATTTGTCTGTGGAACCTAATGAAATTAGTTTCAAGAAAAACATACCATTTTAACAAGCAAGTCCTCAATCAATCATGATGTATCACATATCACACTTCTGTCAGTGCTCGCGGGAGTACTAATATTACAGCCAAAAAATCCTACCAAACAAGTTATTGGAAAACTCCAACATTCAAAAAGAAAGTCAAGAAAAACGAGCACAGCGGAACGTGTGGACTTCGGGGAAAAAAATTCCAGCAAACATACTAGCAGAAACCAAGAAATAAGCAGGAGGTTTACTAGAAGACTACAGCTTGACTATATAACAGCAAATCACGGGAATTAAATTCAGAGTTGCTTGTATTTCAGAAGAAAGTCCGTTTCGTATCACCACAACCTTCTTTCAGTCAACAGCAGGTTTTAATCCTTAACGAAAAATTCACTTAGTGTCGTATTAAGTTCACAGGGTATCTCAGGAATGTCTTTAACCAGTCTTGTCCCAAGTGTGAGTACACACACTGTGACCTATCAATCACAGAACGCTACTACGCACATGCCAAGCTCTCCCTTACATAAGTGACACTAACAGGACTGGTACTAGAGAAGAGGCTCTCTCCTGAAGGTCTTTGTTTTCATTTTTTACTACGTCTGCAAAAGGACAATGTAGTTTCTAACCTTGTCTTTCAAGTGAGAAATTATTTAAAAAAAAAAAAAAATAAACAAAATCACCACATTGCTATTTCAGATCAAATGGCAGAAATTCCAAGATCTAAAATCACCGGAGTTGTTTGCACAAAATGTTTTATGTCAAACAATGATAGGAGACAAAGACATACACACCACTAACTTGCAGCAAGACATGAAAACAGCAAAGCTTACCAAATTAGTTTCAACCAGATTCTGAATATGCAATGGACATAGAACAGTAACTAAAAGCTACTTTATAGTAGGAATGCAAGCTGTTGCATCATTTTTAACAGTCCTTTACCAATCCTCCTCACTGTTTGTCTTAATTTTATTGTAAGAACATAAAATTCGTGTGTTGTGTGATGAAACTGATTAATCCTCTAATGAAACTGGCTCTTCTTTGCATTTAATTCCCTGTACAAGTTCCTGGCCAACAGTCTGCGAGGGCAGTTTTTGCTTTATCTTGTATAAAAACATTACTGTGAATAAGCTTTCTGAATTGTATGTAATAAAAATATTTTAAAAACTAAAATATTTTTATTAACATCACAGCAGGATACAGGCAATTCAGTAAATTTCTGCAATGTGCTGAAAGCTGCTTCCTGACACAGGTGACTGAGGATCAGAAAAGGAAGAGGCAATTTGTTAGACTTCATAGTTACAGACAAGAAGAAACTTGGGAATGTGAAGTTCAGGGATAACACCGGCTACAGTGACCATGACCCATGGAGATAAGGATACTTAGAGAAGGGAACAAAGCCAAATAGCAGCATCACAGCCTTGCAGAAGAACAGGACTATTCAGTGATCAGTTTGGAAGAATCCCATAGGAGACTGTCCAGGACAGCTGGTTGATTTTCATGGACCTCCTCCTCCAAGCTAAAGAATGGTCCATATGAGTGTGCAGAAAATCAAGTAAAGGTGGCAAGATGCCTGCATGGATGAACAAGCAGCTTCTCACTGAACTCATAATGTAACAAGGAAGGACTGAAGATCACAAGCAAGGCCCAGGTGATCCAGGAAGAGACACTGAGCATGCAACAGTGAGGGTTGAAAAGCCAAAGTCCACCTTGATTTCAATCTGGGGAGAGATTTGAATGGCAACAAGAAAGACTTCCGAACACAGAATGGACAAGAAGGTAGATTTGTGCAAAGGAAAATATGCTTAATCAACCTGATAGCCATTTGGAAGGAGTCGACTGACTTGGCAGATGTTTATCATGACATCAGGAGAGCTTTTGACAGTGTCTCTCATAACATAGTTATGGACAAGCTGACAAAGTATGGACTACATAAATAGACACTGAACTCCAGTGGAAACTGGCTGAATTGCCAGGCTTAAGAGGTTATGACCAAGAGCAAGAAGTCCAGCTGCAGGCCAGCTACTCATGGTGTGCCCCGGAGGTCTACGCTGGGACCAAAACTAACCTCTTCACTGATAACCCAGAAAATCAGTTAGAGTTACACCCTCAGCAAGTTTGCAGATGATACAAAACTGGGCATACCAGACAGGCAGATATTGGCAGGCTGGAGAAATGGACAAACTGGAACCTCATAAAATTCAAAGGGCAAGTTCTGTACTTGAGGAGAAATAATCCCAAGCACCAGAACAGGGTTTGGGCCAATTGCCCGGACAGCAGCCTTGCTTAAAGGGCCTTAGCATTCCTATATGGGCAACAGGTTGAACCTGATCCACCAACGTGGTCCTGCAGCAAGGAAAGCTGATAGCCTGCTGCACTCCAATAAGCAGAGTCAACCAGCAGGTTGAGGGAGGGGACCCTTACCTTCTACTCAGCACTGCTAAGATCCCATCTGGAGTGATGTGTCCAGTTCTTGAGTCCCCAGTATAGGACAGACATGGACATGTCAAAGCAAGACCAGCAAGGGGCCACAACAAGTGATTAAAGGACTAGAGCACGTGTCACATGAAAAAAGATTGAGACAACTGTTTTAGCCTGGAGCAGCCTGGCAGGGCAGAAACTTAACCATGTGTACAAAATACCTGATGGGGGAAGCAAGGAGGGAGGTGAGGAATAAGGTGCCAGACTCTCTCAGTGATGCCAAAAATGAAGTGGTGAGAGGCAGCAGACACAAAGTGAAGTATACGAAATCCCATTTAAACATTAAATAAACACCCTTTAACGTTAAGTGTGATCAAACACCGGAACAGGTTGCCCAGAGAAGCTGCTGAGTCTCCACCATTGGAGTCAAAGCCAGCCTGGACACAGTCCTAGGTAGCCTGTTCCACCTAACCAAACTAAACAATCTCCAGAAGCACCTTCCAACCTCAATGATTAACTGACTCTGTGAAAACTGTTTTTAACTCCATGCCTTATTTTCAATGGTGAGAATGGCATTTTGCAGCAGCTACACAAACAGTAGCTGCAGACAAATCAAGTTCAGGCTGTTTTTTTGGCACAGCACCACATTCTAGCTCAAATCACTCACATTCCCTAACTGGTCATGTCGAATATTGTCTGGCAGTACTCTCTGTTAACATGCACATAAGCCTTTAAAGGTAAGTGGATAGGTGTATCCATTCCTTCTCTGTTATTCTCATCTAATTTTACTAGATCTGTGTTATTCATGCAATTATTGTCCTTTTCTCAAACTTCTGGCTTCAGCAACCACTTACAGATCTACAATTACAACATGTAATCACACCTGTATAGGGAAGGGAGAAGGAAGCAGAAGAACAAATTCACCTTGATATTGATCTCAAACTCTTGAGTCACAGAAAGATCTACGATCAAAGACTAAGTGCAGCAGGTACAGCAGTGGTTTCCAGGCTCCATGTGAAATCCTGTGAATACTACAGAAAAGCCTTTGCTTGGTACCACAACTCATTATCACGTATCAGTTGATACCTGCATTTTGCCATTATGGGCAGTCTTCTGATTACCTCTTACTTGAAGTCCAGCCTGTACAAATAAACTACTTACCAAATTTACAGCTATGTTCCTTAATAAGGTGTATTTTCACATTAATCTACCTCATTATCCAAAGCCCAGCAGGAGGCAGGAAAAAAAATGCATCAAATATTCACAGCTGACCACAAACAGCTGCTAAAGGATCACATAGCAGAAGGACAGATAAAATTAAATTGCAGTAAAAAAACCAACCCAAGAACAAGTATGTTCTTACTACTTCTCCAGCTAAGTGCCTCATCAGTACAATTAACCATCCACTCTGATATTTGTGACACCTATGCCCTTAGCACATCAGGCTTCTATAAGATTTAGTTTGCCAAGATTAGAGTCCTTGGGTTTTAGAAAGTTGGAAAAAAAAAAAAAAACAAAAAGAAAGAGAGAATTCTTTTAAAACAGGCAGACGTTAATGCTGAAAGGATATACTACATGAATTATAATTATACTTCAGTCCATTACTCGCTATGGAAAGATGCTCAAGATTATTTTAGGGTTTTTTCTTTTAGATTATATTTACAATTTATAAATTCATAATTTGTACTATGTTTACAGAATGCAGTCTCATTTGCCTGGTTTTGGAGAAGTATCTACAACTTCTTCAAGTTGTAGACAATCAAAAAAGCAGTTCTTATCTTCCCAGATTTTCTTTAAAGAGAAAAGCTAAATTTGGCTAAGAATAGAGGAGTTACAGAAAATTATCAACTTTTTGTTCCCCAAACAAACATATCTTGTTTAATAATTTCAAAATACTATCATTTTTACAACATTCTTCGTATTTTCATGTTGTGATTTCATAAACAACAACATGCCACGTTTCAGATACTATACATAGTTTTGCATTATAAAAGAAACAGAACTTGTATTTGTAAGCTTTTTACTCTAATACTTGAGAAAAACGTTAGTTGCTTGGAGTATCTGTGCTTAAACCTGCCACCGATTCCTCTAAAAAAGGTTTGCAGAAAGTATATCATCCAGGTTCATTACTTACATTCTAGCACTCAATAAAAAAAGCAGTCAGCTTTATTTAAAGAACAGTAATAGAATGCACATTACTGTTCTCTGCAATAATTAAAGGCTTCTTTCAAAAGCTTGTTTATTAGAACTGCTGATCCAAAGCCTGCTGAAGTCCATGAGAATCTTCTGCTGAAATGACTTAGACAAGTTATTTTATGAATTAGGAACAATGTCATTTCCCCCCATCTCAGTATTTTAAATGAGACTGAGTACTTTTCCAATTATATAAAAAGCTTTTATTAACATAAGCCATCACAAGATGTCTTCCTAGACATATATTTTTTTATAATTTTTGAAATCATCCATCCTAAATCAGCACTTACGAATAATTAAAAAAAAAAAGTCTGGACTGCAATCATTTCAAGGAGTAAGTCTGATGGAACTTTTTGGAGCAGGATGGAGTTCAGAGTTCAAAAAGCTAACGGAACAGTAAAGCCTCTACTACCATTTCATATTAGTATTATGTAAAATAAAGTAACAGTGAAAAACCAGGCTAGTGAATGCAAGTGCAATTACCCCAGAAAGGCTTTATTAAGGGGTAAGAAGTAATTGAAAGATCCCTCTGTAGTGAGTCATTCCAAAACACAACCAGTCCTATTCCTTTCTCAAATGAGAAGAGTCTCTGGAAGGAAAAAAACAAGTTCCTCCAAAAAACAACTGCACCATGGGATAAAGAATACAGAGGAAGACCCACCACCGCTCCTCAGGGGTTGAAAAGGCTAGTAATACTTAGCTAAGGACACATTCCTGTAATCCCTGCCTTCTCACTTACAAAAGTAGGGAAAACTACAAGAGTCTTCCAAGGAATGAAAGCTCGTGGTCCTAAGCAGCAAAGAGAAATCTACCAGGCCAGATTATCTAAGTGGAGGAAGTGACCATAGCATTAACTGAATTTAAGGTCAAGTCACTCCCACAAATCCTGTTCTTAATCTCGCACATAATACCTTCCTCTCAATTCATCCGGTGGCATTAATGGCTTGAATTAAAAAAGGGAAAAAAAAAAAAAAAAGGCAAAAAAACTACACCAACACACACAAACAAAAAAAAGCTCACACAACACCACCATACAACAACCACCACAACAAAAACAAACAAAAAANAAAAACAGGCATCACCAAATTCCAAGAAGTCTTAAATTGAATGCCAGATTTTTTCCATAAATTTACACAACTCCCCAGTTTAAATGAAATGAGGAAAAAATTATTCACTACAGACAGACTTACCAGTGAGAACTGGTTACCCTGAACACGCCTTGCTGAGTAACTGTCTAATATTACCACTGTCTCTACTCATTCACCTTAAAGAATTTAGTTTCTCAGAGCCATGAATCACTGATTACAAGAGCAGAAACCATCTTAGCCACACATGCCTTTTACCACTGTAGATGTAGCTTTTAGGGGGTGGGGGTTGTTTGCTTGCCCACCCACAAAGGACAAAAGCCCCAACTCGGCAAAACTATTTTGTAGCCACCTCATTTCACAGTTCTTTAGGTTGAAGTCTACTTTTTCAGGATTGGTGAAGGGAAAAAGTTCCTTTTTGCCAGGTAGAACTTCTCCCTCCAGTAGTTCCCCTACCTGTACACCACTCAGTTCCATGCAGCAGCCTTTAAAGCTATATAGCTTGCTGGGTAACCTCTCCAAGTGCCATTGCCTTTCCTTAAGCTGCTACCACAAAACCGAAGTAACTGGAAGAGAAGTAACTATTCCACAGCGACCAAAAAAACCCAGGAGCAGTATTCACCGCAGAAGGAGAAAGGAGTCTTCCACAGGCTCTTGGGTATTTACTGTCTGTTCTGCTGCATATTTGCAAGAACTGAAATAAAAAATGAAGTCTTGCAATGTAATACAGTCCACTGAAAGACGTAATGCGGGAAACAATTCAACAGACAAAAATGTACTTGTTGATTGCAAACAAATACNTGATTCACCTTTCTGCCTCTATCCAAACTGAGACAGAGACGATTGCGGTGTTTGTGCTTCACCTCCCTCACAGCAGACACAGAACATAATACAGAGGTAAAGTTCTGTTTCCAAACTTCAGGTTCCCATTGTGAGCTGCAAGGAAGCCCACAGACAACCATTACATCACTGACTGATGTTGCATCACACACAATTTAAGCCACTGAAAACCAGCCATGAAATGGATAAAGGTTAACATGCTGAGGGAGT
>VXBJ01007355.1:466020-477734 GCA_013400055.1 Nycticryphes semicollaris
CCCCAACTCGGCAAAACTATTTTGTAGCCACCTCATTTCACAGTTCTTTAGGTTGAAGTCTACTTTTTCAGGATTGGTGAAGGGAAAAAGTTCCTTTTTGCCAGGTAGAACTTCTCCCTCCAGTAGTTCCCCTACCTGTACACCACTCAGTTCCATGCAGCAGCCTTTAAAGCTATATAGCTTGCTGGGTAACCTCTCCAAGTGCCATTGCCTTTCCTTAAGCTGCTACCACAAAACCGAAGTAACTGGAAGAGAAGTAACTATTCCACAGCGACCAAAAAAACCCAGGAGCAGTATTCACCGCAGAAGGAGAAAGGAGTCTTCCACAGGCTCTTGGGTATTTACTGTCTGTTCTGCTGCATATTTGCAAGAACTGAAATAAAAAATGAAGTCTTGCAATGTAATATAGTCCACTGAAAGACGTAATGCGGGAAACAATTCAACAGACAAAAATGTACTTGTTGATTGCAAACAAATACAAAAGAAATGAGAATTATAACAGCATATTTAAGTTGTGCATAAAGCCACAGAATCACCTTGCTTCTCATTCAACTGAGGGGTGGGGGGATGGAGAAAGAGATGGAGTGAATGCAAAAGCATACAATTGAGCATTTCATTATAACTTATCGAAACTGCAGAACATTAGACCCATGTGATGCAGTAAGTAAGTCATTTTCACAAAGTGAGTAAAAATAAAGACTATGTAATACGGGGCCTGTGCCTTCAAGGAGCAAAAATTGGTCCAAGTCCTGAATATTTGAAAAACTGTGCTTCCTGTTGCTGATCGCAAGCAGCTGCCTTGTTTCAGCACGCTTAGTCCAGAATCTCCTGAAAGCAGGAGGAATCCTAATGAGCTGTCATGGAATCGGCATCAGAACATACAAGAACTCCTGTACATCAGATGAAAGGTCCACCTAGCCCATCTCCAACAGTGACCAAATGCAGATAGTTGCAGATAATTAGGAAAGACCACAAGAGCAAGCATCACTACAATATCCTCCCAGCTCCAATTATTCACAACTGAGAATGGTGAATAATTCATTCCACTTTAAGGGTAGTTCATAACTATAAGCACTGCTCTCGCAAAAATGCACCCAGGTTATCCTCTGGCCTACATACACAACTTTAGCTCCCAAAATATTGTGGTGCAGAGTAAAAAGCTTAATTATATTTAATGCAAAGGGCCATCTCCTTTCACCTGTTCTCACCCCACCATGTTCATCCAGCATCCCTAGTTCTTGGAACACATAGTAAAAAGCTGATCCACAGAAATTCAAGTGAGAGGGGAAAAAGCTCCCATATCTCAAAACAATCTCTCCATCCCCACAATTTTGCCTTTCCTGAACTGCCAAGTCCTAGCTTTCGTATTTGGTTTTGGTACAGAAACAACTACATATATTAAATTATCATAGCCACCCTTTCTCTGAGACTTTTCTGACTCTATTATATTGTTTCTGAGGTGGAAAAAAAAAAATGAAGGCGGAAAGAACAGAACTAGACCGAAACACGCTAGCTCCAAACACACTATGGATGTATATACATTGGTGTATGAAAGAGAACATTAACTGGTCAAAATTATTAGGAAATTGATGACAATGGGCTTTTTTGACCAACAGAATATCAAGCTGATGTTTAATCCTTAAACTTACCTATCACAACTCTAAGACCTCACCCACAAGCTCGTAGTTAAACATTACCTCTCAGTATTTTATATGTGACATATTACTTGACATTTATGCACACTGAGTTTTCATTTTATTTTTTATCAACCAGTGCAGAACACCAAAAGGTCCTTTAGCATTTCTTCACAGACAACTAATCTTCACTAACCCGAATAACAGCATCAGCAAGTAAAGACGACAGAAAAATAAGGACTTTACCTCTCCATTGCCTTTTAACTGATGAAAACAGCAGAAAGCTATCGAGCCTATTTAGATGTACAGCTGAATCATGTTCTCAGTCACAATTCAAACAGAGAGAAAATTACTCAAAACCATCTAGAAAATAATAATGAATAACAGCACCTAAAGGGCTATGAAATGCTACCAGTGCTGGCCTGCATCCATTATACAACGTCATGTTTCGTAACACTTGCATACAGAAAAATCCTTTGTTCCACAAACTTGGCTACAAGGACCATTTTGGTCAGGTACACAGTATTTTTAAAAAGCAGTAACACCACTTCTCAATTAGAAAAAAAATTAAAATGCTAACAAAAGAAGCAGTTAACAAGCTTTTAAGATTACCTCCGTGACACCAGGATCAGAACACCAGCTGGCCAAAATATTTATGGCTACTGAATTACTCCAACGTGATTCATATGCACAGATTGCGAGAAACATTGAAGATTATTCATGTAAAATTGTTTCACTCTTCAAACTTTCATATTAATACTGATTTGCCAAGATGGGCTACTTTAATACCCCAAAAGCAGTACACAAACCACTCATTCTTCCTTCCTTGAAACAAGAAAGGAGATCATGTTCAACTTCCACCTCACAAGTAGCTCCAGAACAACCTCTCCAACAAATTTTCACAAAATAACTAAAGTTAACAGAAAATGTGAGACTGTATTCAGACAGAACTATACAAAACAGTGTAAGAACACAGAACACAGCAGACTGCCTGTAAAATTGCCATGAAAATTGATTACTCTGGGCAAAGTTTACTTACTCACCTTTTGCCATGGTGATTGAGGATAATAAAATTCTAAAATGCATGCAAGAAGGAACAAGTAAGATTTTACAACCACTGATGAATAAGAAATGTTTGTGGCCATGGATAGGAATACTTTTCACCAGAGTCACAGGCTCCCTGTTAAAATTGCATCAAAACTGGAGAGCTAAGAAGAAAAGCACAGCAACAATAACAAAGCATGAACTGCAACGGGACAGCCTGTAACATGAAAAGTGCAGCATTCCTTTTGGAGATAACCCTAACCAGATCTTTATCTTACAAGAACAGGTTAGAAGCTACAGGTAGTAAGAGCCACCTGCTTGAGGTGCACATACTAAATCTGCTGCTTCTTTTGCTGGCCAAAGCAGCAACAACAAGAAAACATTTTGGTTCTGATTCTTCCATCACAAGGAAATGCCAGCAGTTTTGCACACCCCTGCAAGCACCAACTGAACTCTAGCCCTTTTAAACATTATAAAACTGAGAACAAATGAGTTTGAACATGCCTAAACCATAATAGGCTTTAATCAAAGAATTGTATTTAAATATTAGTCAAGTTTCTAAGGAAATCAACCACTTCCATGTTCCATTACAAAAGGGGAGTCCTTGGACAAGTTAAAATGTCCTGTCTCCTCAAAAATAACTGCAACTCTCTTATGGTTTTGAAATCCACATGACTTTAGCTCCATAAACTAGTTTTTGAGTAACATCTCTCCATGTGGCTATAAAAATCCAACTTAAGTTGTAGATTGACCTCAGTTTTATTTCTCAAAATTGAAAAGTTCACTCTGGGTAGACTGTGCCTGTCTGTAACAAGCCAAACAATCTGGAGGGATTTCTGAGAATTTAAAGATTCTCTTTGAGCTCAATCCATGGTCAGAAAAGGTAGTACCCAAGACACCTTTTCACCTCAAAGCGTTAAATCGCATCACAAGAAACTATTTGTATTTTAGCTTTTTCTGCCCTCACAATAAAAAAAAAAATACACAGATACTTCAAGTAGAGAACACCTATATATTCAACACTAACATTAAGGCTAAGAAGCTTACTTTTTTTTTTTTTAGTACTTGAGTGTTCATTCTCTTATGTTTTAGTCAACTCTGTAACATAAAAAGCCCCATATACTCAGATGAAAAATTAAAATAGAGAATAAGATAGTCTTTTAAAGGGTGGGTGGTAAGTTTCAGTAAGCAATAGTACACTGTTAAAGTGTTAAAGTATACAAATAAGTATAGGTAGATGTAAGTAGAAACGTAGTGGGCCCTCCTATTAGTAAAAAAAAAAAAAACAAACCAAAAAAAAAACCCACCAAAACCCAGCAAAATACTGTATTCTTTCAGAAACAAGCTCATGTTTCTCTTTTCAGCTGATATGTACCAACTGCAGCTGTTACTCAGAAGTACTTAAAAATCTATCTTCTCAACACAATTTAAAGCTTTCTATTTGGTTTCTCCTCTCTGTCCCTCCAAGCACAAAAAAAGGCACAAACCTCAAAATTTAAAATAAGGAAGATTATGTCATCCAGCCAGCTCAGTGATGCCACTGCAAGATTATTCCCTGCAGTATATTTGCTAGTGCTTAATGCAGTCCATACTGTGTGTCCTAACACATTATGCAAATGACACACACATAAAAGAAAATGTCTATCTCCAAGTGCACCCATCCACCAACAGCCAATCTGTAATTAGCCGTGTCCTCTAAGGAGGCACCTCATTTACTCTCAGCAAAGCAGCAGCTGCTGTCAAATGGAAATAAAGAAATTTAGAACAAAAATAAACCTACTACCTACACTCCCAAAGGTTTATGCTCGTGGTTGCAAGCCAGAGTCAAAATCTAAACAGCTGTTTGTATTTTTTCCCCAAATGCCCCCACAGAATCCCTCATGCCCAGTGCCAAATATTTACTAACATGATTTGTGTCAGGCTCTCTCAAACATTATGCTGCTGAGAGAGCTGCAGCAACAGCTCCCAATGCTTCCCTCAAAAATACTTTCTGAACTACAAGTCTTCAATGCAAAAATCAGGAACAGAAAATAAGGGGCAGCAACATTGCCTGGGGAACACAATTCACTGATGCCATACAAAACGGTAACAGGGTACTCCAGCTGAGAGAGATGGAGTGGCTCTAGCCCCTCAGCACAAAGAAAGAGACTCAGAGAACGAAGCATATAGCTATGCCTAATTTTTACTTTCCTACCACAAAGTGATCCAATCTCTAAACTCCCGTCTCATCTCCCTAGAAGAATACTTAACAAATTTAACAGCAATGACAAAACCGTAAATTCAGAAAAATATCTGACCATTAATAAAGAAAGATGGTAAACAACAATTCAGGGAGTAGCCAGAATTTCCACGTAACTGGAGTGAAGGAAAAATGCATTTCACCCTGGTTTAAAAAAAAGAACAGAAAAACAAAACACAACAGAAGAAGCCTCACCATTAAATAATCTTTACGTAATTAAGAACTGTATGCATAGAGCTGCCCATCCACATTGCAACTGTACAATTAGGTACTTGCATGTTTACAAGATCTGTGGAGCCTCTGGTATCAACACAGTCAAAGCCTGTTTTGTGTCACTGTTCCTACCCATCAGCTGCACTTACACTTCTGCTGTATGCAACTACTGCTAGGTGACGGGGAAAAAAATACCACAGAAATGTCTTTGCAAAAATAGCAAAAATTACAAGCCGCAAGAAGGCTTTGGACAGGAGAAATGCACAGTATTTACATTAATCTACATTCTGTATGATAAACAGGCACAGTGTGACATGATTATTCCCCTTCATCCAGCAATCTCACCAGACAGCATAACTCTCATCCAATGTTCATCTACCACGCTTGGCACAACGTGTTATTAGTATGTATACATATATTATCTATTATGGTAGGCAGACAAACACCTCCTGTGTAGCAAGGCCCTAAATTCAAGGATTTGATGAGATCATAGCTCTGATGTCTTCTACAACTGTGGAGTTAGGCCTAACAACTCATCAGACAGACTTCTGGAATGCTGTCACTTGAGACTGTCTCAACACCAACTCAGAAGCCCCACCATTCATATTAGGGTTAACTCACGCTTTTTAAAAACAACGGCTCCTGTTAATAACAGGAAATAGATCTTTTAAAATTTAACATCATTTCCTATTTTTTTTCCTATCCTACGCAATTTAATATACGAATAACTACAATGAAAAATAACACACAACTTCAGGATGCCAGAAAACTTTGTCTTCCAGTTATTATCAGAGAAAAAAAAGCCACCAGCTACAAAGCATCAGTACATATTCCCAACAAGTTAGTCTAACACTGCTACAGAGACGTCCCAAGAAAGAAACACACAAAGTTTTTCTTTTAGTGAGGCTCACAGTTTGCACGTTTATATTCTAATCATCATCTACATTCACAAACTTTTTTTAAAGATCAGCATTTTCTCTTTTCAGAATCCATACTGTTCTGCTGAGGTGCGCTGGCAGCCCAGAAAGGTAACCATATCCTGGGCTGTATGAAGAGCACTGCGGCCAGAAGGTAAAGGGAGGTGATTCTACCCCTCTGCTCTGCTCTTGTGAGACCCAGCCTGGAGTACTGTGTCCAGCTTTGGAGTCCCACACACAAGAAGGACACAGACCTGTTGAAGTGGGTCCAGAAGAGGGCCACAAAGACAATCAGAGGGCTGGAACACCTCACCTGTGAAAACAGGCTGAGAGAGCTGGGATTGTTCAGCCTGGAGAATAAAAGGCTTTAGGGAGACCTTATTGCGGATTTTCAGTATCTGAAGAGGGCCTATAAGAAAGCTGGAGAGGGACTTTTTACAAGGGAATATAGTGATAGGACAAAGGGTAATGACATCAAACTGGAAGAAGGCAGATTTAGATAAGATATCAGGAGGATATTTTTCACTCTGAGGGCAGTGAGGCACTGGAACACGTTGCCCAGAGAAGCTATGGATGCCCCTTCTCTGGAAGTGTTCAAAGCCAGGTTGGACGGTGCTTCAAGCAACTTGGTCTAGTGGGAGGTGTCCCTGCCCATGGCAGAGGGGTTGGAACTCAGTGATCTTCAAGGTCCCTTGCAACCCGAAACATTCTATGATTTGCTCATCCACCCTACAGGAAGATCTTTTCCTACATTCAAGAGGGACACAGATGCATACAATTCATAAGATGAAATACCTTGTCTATCCCAATTGTTCTCTCAATTGTTTTATTGTGTAAGCAAGTAAATACAAGAGATAATAAATAATACAGATATGTTATTTACACATTTTAATAATGGAAACCGTTAGCAACAGCTTATAGAAGGAGAAAAGAAAATCCAGTGCTTTGATGTTTGTTAAACCTGTTAAAGAAGAAAGTTCACTCCTGTAATGCATATTCTGCATGCAGTAAATGCAGTTATCGTCTGCTGGTACAGTTTAAGATATTCTTCAGCCCATTAGGTTTCTCTTGCAAAAATTGTTTTCTCAGACAATTATTGAAGTGGTACAATCAACAAATGTGTACCTTTGTGAAGGAAAAAGTCACTTTAAAAACCGTCAGATGCAGCCTTCCTTTTCTTGAAGGAACTATTCACTGCTTTATATTGTCACTTCTGAAATACGTAACGCTTCCTCATGGAAGAGGTCCATGTTCTGTCAAAGTACCTTAGGCTTTATTCTGACATAAATGAGAGCAGAAGTCAAGTGTTATGCTTGCATGATTAAACAGGATTTGACTCAAACTTTCTGAACAGTTGCAACCCCAACTCCAGGCAATGCTGGTATTTATATTGAATTTATTCTCCCTCGATGCAAGGTTTGTGCAGAATTCTCTATCACCACAAGTCATATATACTTCTAACAACTAGTTTTTGTACTGTGTTTTATCTGTCACAGAAAAAAAAAAAAAATCTCTCACAAATCTATTTCTCTAATTCTGATTTTTGAAACTATGGTTAAACCTTACGGCTTCTTAGCATCAGGTACAGAAAAAAAACCCACTGATCTTCAACAATACAGCGTTCCAGTACAATTAACATGTTTACAGGCATAGTTACATAAAGACTGAAATGCAGGGTCAAAATACAGCCATTCAGTGCTTGTACCCCTATAGTACAGAAACATAGCATCTGGGAGTCACCACTGGAAGTTTACCAATATCATCCCAACCAGGTTGTTGAAACAGTAAACAATCTATTAATTATTGTTAGTGAGAACACCAATCATTTTCTATTTTTAGTGTCATCATTGCCCTTTTCTGATTCCTGATCCTTCCAGCACAGGCTTCTCTTCAGTTTACACAGTTGTGCTCTCTCTGATAAGGTGTAGGAATGAGAACACTGCGGGGCTTTCTCCCCCTTCCTGAAATGTAGTATTTGTGGTTACAAAGCAAGTACTAAATAACTTCTGACTTTTCTTTTACAGAAGTGTTTGGAAATGTATTTCCTAATTATTGCCAAATACAGAAACTCTCAGGAATCTCTGAGGACAACTATTCCTAACAAACCAGATGTTAAAAAAAAAAAAAAAATCCCACAAAACCAAAATCCCACACTCTTAATGCAAATTTGTAGTACAGTATTAGCAATCTGCCATAAATGTCTAAATGTAGGTGTGCTCTAGTGAGTTCCAACAGAAAAATATCAAAGACTATTTTTAGTATTCATAAACTGTTGTTTACATTAAAAGTTTTATTGCTCACAATAAAAATTTGGCTTTTAAAGGCATACATGCTATGGTTAGTATTATTTTCAGCCTACATTTAACATTTTGAAGGTCATTTTAATACAGATTAAGAGTAAACTGTGCCACAAGCAGATTTAGCAGTTGTTTTAAGGTTAAGTGCAAAATAGCAGGAATAGAAAAGAAAAAAAGCACTTTTTGTTGTGCCTTTCTAGGCAGCGGAAGGGAGATTATAATTACACTAGCAAAAGAAGTCAGTTCTAGCCTGGAATCTGGATAGGCCCATAGATGGGATGTTGTGACTGAAGTAGTACTGCCTGTACCCTCAGCAGGGCTTAATCACTACAGCAAAACACTGCTACAACCTGGGGAAACAGAGATAGTATATGGCTATTAATCTAAAAGCCAGAAAGAACACGCTCTTGCTTATCTGTCCTTATGAACATAAGCTCAGCAATTCTTGCACCCGTTTGCAAATGTGTGTCAGATTTCAAACAGAATGGCAAACAGCCCTGAGAGTCCCTGGCCCTCTCTGCCAACTCCCCCAAGAGCACGGAATACGTGATCTGTCCCTTTGAACAGGCGCTGTATGTTCAGATGGGAGCCTGGGAGACTGAATGCACAAGCTTTGTTCTCAACAGTCGTTTCACTGAAGGGGCTCTAAAGTGAGAAAGACCATCAGGTACAGTGTCAAAGGCGGGAGGGGAGAAAAATAGAAGCAAAAAGAAAAATAAATCATTTCAAAGCATGACCAAACAGACTGTAATGCCAGAGCAGACAGGCACACAAAGCAAAAAACAATCATCAACTAACACATGCACTACCTAAAGGAGTCAAATTGCTTGTCCTCAATTCTCCCACCTCTGTATGCAAAGATACACAAAAGCACTAGCTTCTCAGTCAGACATTCCCTTTCTTTGTCTGACTACTGATCCTGAATTCAGAGGATAAGTTTTCCAGTTCTTCATCAAGACCTGATGTTTATAGCTGTACATTTCCAAAATCTCTAACTAGCTGAAAATCCCAATTTCTGTGGTAACCCCCTTGCCTGTGATGAACATGGACTATGCTTGGAGTCTTCCTCATGACAACCTGCTGTGCATATAGGTCTACAGCTAAACAGTACATGTAGATGAGCTAATACTGCATTACAATGCAAACACCATATGGGATACAGTGTCCCAAAAACATAAATCATTTCCCGAAATTGGTAATGCCTTGCTTGTCAGTATTAGCACACTATAAAACACTACAACTGCAGCAACAGGGTTTTTTTTTAAAAAAAAAAAAACCAATCTTAAATTTCTTTTCTTATAATAATTGTATTTCATTAAAGATGTTTTCTGGGTTTTTTTTCCAACAGCAAAGTGGATTGTACTGTTTAACTGGAGCCTTACTAGTACTCAAGAAATTTGTTCACATATAGCACATCAAGCACCAAACACACAGGAACTGTTCCATCAACTGAACTGAGACAAAAGATCCCAAGCCACAAATCCCCATTCGCTCTTGGCATTTTAAATGAATCTATGAAAAAAAAAAAAAAGTTGTAAGAAACACAGTTGAACTTTAAGCCACATAAAAATGTGTACACTAAAGTACTGAGAAAGCATTGCAGCCTTGATTAGGCATTCATGAGGGCCATTTATGTCAGGCCTGCTGTGATTAAGGCAATCATCAGTGTAAGTGCATGTTTTCTAGCAGTTGCATTTCAACTGCAACATACAAGGCAAAACAACAGGCAGAGTAGCCCATTTTGCAATTCTGTACCTATTAGTAGACCCCAATTAGACAGCTTTAAGCTGATGAGGGCAAAAAGTGCCACAGGCCTTGTCAGGACTTACCACATAGGGATAGGTGGATTACAGTAAGTGCCAGTGTCAAAAAACCAACAGTCTCAACATGATAGAATTAAAAAGCAGATTTTCACTTTTATACATAGACATGTGGTTTCCCCCCTTCTTCCTGCACTATTTGACCAGTATTAAAGGACACACTCTCCAAAAATGGCCTTGTTTTCAGTTACTTTTTAAGGACATCAACAAGAACTATTAAAATCTACATGCAAATTAAGAATCACAATTAATCACAAAGTCTTAAATCTTAACATCTTTTGTTTTCTTACTTAAGGCTCACATTTCATCCTCACCTAACCCACCTGCTTTAAAAGACCATGCAAATCTCTTAATTGAGGTGCTGACAGGAAGGAAAATCTTACAATACCATATGTGCAACTTTGAAACTAAGGCAAAAGGGTGAATTGAGGATAAGAGTAAACTAAAACTCAGTGTCTTGAAAATAACAAGAAATGAAACAAACAAAAAAACCCACCCCACCCACATTTTCTGTAGGTTGTTGTGTGGGTTTGAAATCACTCTACTGTATTTCAATTTCAGCAAACAAAAAGGAACCATCTATAGAAAGGCAACCATTTCACAGCCCTATACAGGTTTAAGACAGTGTCATTGACACAATATGCCCTAACTTTAAGAAGCACAAAAATAACTTTGTCTTCATAAATAAAGTTTAAGACAGATCTTAGAACAACACTACTGAAGCTGTTGTATCTATTTTCATGGATCTGAAGTTGTGTCGCTGACATTTATTACTATTAATAGGGAGCACAGAAGGAAGCATCAGACAGGGTTCTGCGTTAAGAACACTGTGCTGCGAGTCTGAACATGCAATGGTGCCACCATAGGGCATGCTATGAAGTTTTTAAACTAAACACACAGAGGACCGTTCCAGCAACAAATGGTACGGATAGAAATACGTTTAATGTAAGCCGCTGCTGTACAGGAGGGGACGTAGCAAGTACCGGCTAGAAGGAGGCAGAGGCCAGGCCCGTATTTCTACTAAAAAGCACCAGGTTGAGCGTGACGCGGGGGAGGACGAAGCCGTATCCCGGGGCCGCCCACCGGGGCGCTCCTGTCCCTCGAGGACGGGGCAGGCAGGAGACAGGACAAGGCGGAGAAGGTGAACGTGGGGACACGCAGCCAACGGACTGCGGCGCCTGAGGGGGGACCGGGGACAAGGGGAGAGCCTACGGAAACCCCTACCCTAAAGAGGAGGACGGTGGCCGCTCTGCGGGGCGGGAAGCGGAGCCACCGCCCGGCCCGTGAGGCAGCGGAGGTGCCCGCCGCCTCCCGGCGTGGGAGCGACGCCCCGGCTGCAAGGCGAGCCTTGGGCCGGGGCGGCAGCCTCCCCTCTGGCTGCTGGGGAGCCGCACACCCGCACCGCTTCCAGCGTCCAACTCCCAGCAACTCCGGGGCGGGCGGGCAGGAAGAGAGAGGGAGGGAGGAAAGGGAGGGAGAGGGGGCGGCCATTAAGCCCGCTCCAGCCAAGCCGTTCCCCGCGGCGGGAGGGCGCCGCCCAGCCCGGGCCT
>VXBJ01007355.1:478681-638980 GCA_013400055.1 Nycticryphes semicollaris
GCCTCCCTCCGCACAGACGCGCCGTTTCGCCCCGACAGCGGCAGCCGGCCGCCGCCGAGAGCTGGCCCTGCCCCCCCGCTTCCAGCTCCGCTGCCGCCAATTAGGGCGTCTCGGCGCTGGGGGCCATCGCGCCGCGCCAGCTGCGCCCGCCGCCCACCCTCGGCCACCTGGGCACCGGCCTCGCCCCACCGCCGCGGGCAGGGGCTGCTCGCTGGGCTCCGGCCCGAGCTCGGCATGACGGCGGGCCGCGGAGCTGCAGCCAGCGCCCTCCTGAAGGCGTGGGGCTTTGCACGGCTTAACTGTCTCCCCGCGCTGGTGACTGCGATCTCTCCCTGGGCCGGCACGGTACCTCGTTGTCCGTGGCCTCCGCGCCTGGGTACGGCCCTCCTTTCCGCCCCGGGGGGGCCCTGCATCCACCCCAGCGCCTCACGGAGGCCCCCGCCCTGACCGGAGCAGAGGCGCCAGCCGCCCGCAGTCCGCCGAGCCCCGGCCGGCAGCGCGGCCCGGCGACGGGCCGACTGCCCGGCCGGCCCTCTTTTACTCCTCGTCCCGCGGGGCTCTGGCCCCTCAGCCCCGCGGCGGCGATGAGGCGTTGCCGGCGCGGGCGTCTCTCGCTGCCTCCGCCGTTGGGACCTGCGAGGAGCCCGTCGCCGTCCCCCGCCTGCAGGCTGGCGGTTTACAGTTCCCTCCAAAAATCCACCCACCTCCTCAGACGACACCGCGAGGGCAGGAACTGACTCCCGGCTGCCTTCCAGGGCACCCGCCCTACGGCCGGGGAGCGCAGAGCCCCGCCGGGCCCGCACCCCGCCGCCGGCCCCCGCCAGCCCTAAGGCAGCAGGCGGCGGCGTTCTCTTACTCGCCCCGCGAGCGGTTTCGGGGGGGGATTCACACAGGAATCACCTGAGTTTTTCCGCCCTCACTCAGGATCCAGGGCTTCTGTCGCTAGCTCCGACCTGTACCTAGCTTCCTGAGGGTTCCTCCGGCAGCGGTTGCGGCCGCCTCCCGGGGGGCTCTGGAACAGAGCCAGGCTGAACTCCTGCGGCGGCCACTCGGCCTCTGGGTTGGGAGGAGGTTGGTTTTGTTGTCTCTGTGGAGGTGGTAAACGTAAACATTTTCTATACTTCCATCTTATTTTTATTGGAGTGTGTGACTTCATTATTTTTGTCCTTTTCTAGAATGGTGGTTTTTTCGATGTAGAGGCTAGGGAATGCAATAAAACAAAGCATTTGTAAGAAACGGTAAAGGTCTTGTGTTAAACAAAAGGCCGTGTCTTGTTTGTGCTCTCAGAACAATAATAATATTTTGGGTTGTAGTGGTTTTTTTTTTTTACTGTATTAAGTGGTCTCTGAACGAAGGTGACTGGTTATTCATCGGCAACTGGTACTGGCATCTGGTATGAGTACTGGTATCCAGAGAACTGAGGAAAGAGCTTACATCTGGTAGCTGGAGGAAAAATCTCAAGGTCCAAGTGCTGTCAACTAAGGTCACGTATGCCAAGTATAAAAGGGTGTCACAACTTGAGGCCTGTCTCGCTCATTCAGGTGCTTACCCGTAATTCTGTGTCCTGCCGTGGATCTCATTAGGCATACATACAGTTAAAAAACTGTAGCAATATCTGAAGAATTTGAACTCCGTATAAATTTCTGGTGTTAAGGACTACTTTGTGGTTGAACCAGACCTGGACCAGAGATTATATATATGTATTTTAAATAAGCATACTGCTGTCCAGCTTGCAATCCGCAGGATGGTTTTGTCCAGCTCCCTAATAATTTCTCACTGTTAAGCATTTAAAGATTTATTTGCTACCCAGTCCCTGAGCAAACTGTTATAGTCCAGTCTGTGGTTATCCAGAAGATGAAAAGACCGGAATTAAAAATACATGAGATTTTTGAAGAGTGGAGGAGAACAGTCGGAACACTTTGCCTGTTTAGAAGCTGTTACCAAACAGAACAAAGAAGTGTAGCTGTGTGCTCAGCTGCATAACACTCTCTGCACTGTAGTCATCATGTCAATCTGCAGAGCATCGTCAAAAATCCATTAGTTACATAAAATCAGTTCCATGTATTCAAAATACTCACTCTTTCTATAGGAGCCACAGTACTGACTCCAAATCTAAGTTAGCATCTAATACCCATGTAGAAAGTTGTCAGATTTACAGAATGCCTCAGAGAGATTAAACCACAAGTAGACTCTGAGTGATCATTTAATATCTATCAAGTTTCTATTTATGTCAGCACAGCTACATCAGTACAGTGACAAATCTTCCATTTTTACTTTTCTTACATTGCCAATCAATTTCTCTAGCTTTAGCTTTCAAACTATAACAGGGAGATGAAAATATCATAGAGGAAAATGTGAACCTAGAATCACAAATTACTTCATAGCTGGGCTGAGGAAATAGAACTTATTATTAACTCTGAGAAGGTTGCATTTGTGTAATTATCAACAGAATATTCTAGCAAATCTTTATTAAACTGTGTACTTCATTTTCTTCCTCTTAATCAGTGTTCTATTTTTTGTGGCAGATGTTTTTGTTTGAGATGCTGGGGTGTTTTTAGGACTTTAATGTATTATAAGGTTATGCTGCTGTAATTTTTCTTTCTAAATATGGTGTCATAGTTACAACAGAAAAACTTAAAGGAGGAGGCAGGCTTTCAGAAACAGGCTCATTATCTTGGGTTCATAACATGCAAGCAAAACCTTGGAATCCCTTAACCACCCTTGAAACTGATTTAATAAAAGAGGTTGCAAAAGCAGAATTAGGGTAACTGAAAGCTATAATTTCATTTTCTCACCTTCCAGTCTGAAGGTGTTGACACATACTCACTTAGCAGACAGCTGCAGCAGCTTAAAGTGTTAGCACCATCCTACTGTTTATTATCACTCCTTGCTAAAGAGTATCAGCCCCACAGGAGAGCTGCTGCAGACATCTCTGAGCACATCTCAACCACTTCAGCGCAAAGTCTAACAGCGGAATTTAAATTGCTGAAGTAGGCAGAGCTGAGCCTGTGCTGCAGTCCAGTGGTTCAGGTGGGCTCAGTCGTTCTGGTCTGCCCGTTCTGCTGGGTCAGTGGTAGCCCAGTAATGGGGCTCTTTCTTCTTAAACAGTCACTTGCTGAATAAATACACTGAACTATCTTGAAAATATAAGCATTCGAGAGGCTAAATTGTGGATATCGAAATTCACTTGGCCAGGTAGACTGTAGGACTGAAATTCATTAGATGAAACATGTTTTAGGTACCTGCCTCCTTCCCACATGTTCCTTCTGCCTCTAGCAGGGCCCAGGGGCATGCCTTTCTCTGGTATGTACAACGTGTTTAAACGTCTAACCTGGACCCAGCCTACCATGAATCAACTAACTTCCCAAGCAGTCACGTTGTCCACACCTTCTTGAAGGCCTTCTCTTTTTTTGGGCCTTCAGCCCACCATGAGATGTCAGACCTGACGTGCCACAAGCAGTGAGGAGGTCCAGCTGTAGCCAGTCCCAAATGCCAACCACTAGTACATTATTCATCCTAGACATCACTGGTGATGGCTGTTTTCTTGGTAACTGTACCACAATATTCCCCTCTCACTCTATCACCTACACTCTTCCAACAGAAATACATGCCATTGATGCCATGCCCGTGTCTTCTCTCCCATGTATACAAAGAACTCTGACCAAAGCGTCTCCTTTCTTTTATTTCAATCTTCTCCTCATAGATCACACCTACCTCACTTGGCCCCCACGCTGATGCTTTTCAAGTGCTCCAGATCACTGCCAAAGAGGATTGCAGCCAGACCTACCAGTGGATCTATAGGAAGAGAGGATTTTGTCGTCCTGAAGCTTCAGTCATGCTGCCTCCACCAGTCACAGGTGCTAGGTGATATCCCCTAGAAGTAACACCATTTTAAGCGCATACAGTATTGGGTAATTTAGCCCTCAGGAAAAATCTGTTATTTTAAAGTTGTGGTGAAAAGGAGGTGTTTGGCTACTAGAAAGCCAGGGAGGATGCTTAAGATCTGTGGTGGGGTGTACCTTGTGAGAGTGGTAAGGTGTCATCTATGAGCTGGAACAGTGGCCAGCTTAGGACCACTGATTAGAGACATACAAAGATCCTATGAATAGAGAAGTAGGAACAGAAAGTAGCAGACCTTGCTAGAGGTGACCAGCAGGGAGTGAGACAGGATTTGAGAGGACTACACTTCAGACATCCAGAGAAAGATCAACCATTTGAAGCAAAATCCAGGTGGATAAAATTAAAAGAAAATTGATACACTTCAAAAAGAAGAATGTGTTGAAGGCACGGAAAAAATATTTGGCAGAGGCTCTGGTGTGAGGTACGAGGTTGAGTGCCCACAGTGCCCATGAGTGATGTGCCCATGATGTGCAGAGCGGGTACAGGGCAAGTGCTGGCTTTGAACAAAGGGAGTCTTCTGTGAGTGCTTGGGCATCGAAGCAGACCAGAGCCAGCATCACCAGGCTTGCTGAATACAGGCAAGGGGAAAAAAAAAAGAGATTCTCTGTAACACCAGAAGTGTGTTGCTGGTGACTCGTGTGTCCTTAAAATATCCTCCAGCACTAAGCTAACCAGTCTGATGGGCAATGCAGCCTCTTGCCTTCCACTGTGATCCTTCCTCTTGGCTTAACTGTAAATGACTTGAGGCAATGAGACAGCTCAAGTGTGACGTTGCATAAATGCATGGCAGGTCCAGGACTGTGAGGTGAAGATCACTACTGGGTGTACTCAGTGAAACTGTGAAGAATATTTCTGGCTATACTGTCATGACCCGTATCCTGAGACGATGGCCATTGAGTAGAAATGTGAACGGGAAGGATATCTGCCCCTTCCACACAGGAGCTACCAGGAGCTGACTTCCCTGGGTTTATTCCCTATCCTGTGCTCAGACAACACCCCCACCCACTGCTTTGAGGATACCTCAGCATCTTTCCAGTAGCAGCATGAGACCGCAGAACTTATCCCACAGCGTGAGTAATGGCCCTGGTGTTCTGACATGAAATGTGTGTAGAAATGGTCAGGCTGTCTCCTCCCATATCAGCTGTGGGATGATGATGGAGGGAGAGGTGGTTTGCGAAGCATCATAGGTATGGGTCAGCTTTCTCTGAGGCAGGAAACTGAAAGCACTACATGGAAGAGATTTTTTTTTTTTTAATCCAGACTCTGTGTTCTCCTTAGAGGCAGAGCAGGGGGGTGTGTGTGTGTGTGTGAACACGCACACATACATATGCCTCCAACACCTTTCCAAAGAGGAGGTGTGACATGATTGCAATGATGGAGGAATATGTCCATGCACAGACTAAAACCCCAGGTTTGCAAGAGCAGTCAAGGAACTGCGTTCTCTCAAAATACTTTGTCGGTTTGAAGGTACTGACAGAGAGTAATATTATAACATGGCTGGACATCCAGGCATCTCATCCTTGTCCTGTTGGATTTTAGGGAGAAAGGAGCCAGCTCCTGGCAGTTGTCTATTTTTGGGAACCAGCTAGCTGCCCTATGAAATCAATGTCTCAGCTGATGCGCCTTCCACTCTTCAGTGTAGTCTTCTCACATAACAAAGCTGAAGTGTGATCTGTCAGGAAGCTGCTCCTCATGCAGTCTGGGTGACAATGTCCAAAGCACCAAGAGAAGCCAGGAGTCGACAGAGGGATGACTGTTCCTCCTGACCTTCATCACTGATCCATCACCAGAGAGGACACTGTGTTCAGATAAGAGGCTCATAGTATTTAATTTTCCCCTCAGAGAAAGAATGACCAAGTAGTGAGGCAGGTTATTCTTCAATGCCTCCAGGCAGGCAGAAGCACAACTGTAACAGCAACAAGCCTCAGTTGTTCACACCAACCATCCTTGCTATTCCGAGTCTGGGGTTTGATAACGTTTTGGTGGGTTTGGGGCATCAGTATCTTAGCTCCAACAGCAAACTTGGTACTCTGTAAAGCAATACAAAATTGTTCAAGCCTGCAGGAATTTACCATCATCCAGCCAGAGACAAAAACAATTTCAAGTATAATTCAGTGAGCCCAGGGGAATTAGTTGCAGTGTAAAATTTGAGCAAGGAAGATTATGGCTAGGAGGAGCGCAGCAGAACTTACTTTGCTTTTAACTTGTGTTCCTAGCTATGGAAATCTACTGAAACACTCTGAAACCATAAGCAAAGCAAAACACTTGTTTTTTCATATTGTGCTGTTGAAAACTGTCATTGCAGCGTAACAACTTGTTTCTGAAAATGCCATTCCTGTTTACAGCAAGATTTCCTTATTTTGTAAAGATCTACGGTGGAGGGGAATCACTCCCGTCTCTTCTGCATTCACTTAAACTATCTACATTCTTTCATTTGTTTTAAATTAGAGGAGCTAAAGTTTAACAGATAAAGTCATCAGCCTCAGTTCTGCTGAGGGTTTATTCACTTTAGGTCAAACAATGTTAACTTGTTTTAGAAAGCCAGCAGGGACTATTAGATGTGCAGCATTCTTCCTCAGAAACCCTCCCCTCCCACTCACGCACAGTTTAAAATAGTTCAACACAATAAATATCCAATCTACTTAAAATTGGCCATGACAGAAAAGATTTAAGTGCCCAAATGGCAGAGAAAAATGAAATGACAATTTGGATCACCGTAGCTCCTCTACTGAAATAACAACTTGTGTTTGGTTCTGTGCTGCCAACTGGGGGGTGATAAATCAGGCCTATTTTGTAAAATGTTTAGTTTAACTACTGAACTGACAATTAAGGTGGAAGTAGCTTGTGGTGAATTGACAACAGTGTTATCACTCTCTCCTTGCTTCATCACATAATCAGCAGTTTGATCTGCTGATTAGTGAAACCGTGTTTTATTAGCACAGAGATGCTAACAGCCATCTCCAAAATTCAGGCTACCCATCTTGTTTGTCTTCTGACTATCTACATCTTCCCTCTTGATGGACAAAGCGCAACAGCTTTCTCCTGAGCCCTGCCATTTAAAAGGTTTTCTTCTATATGGTCAAGGTAGCTTTCAGGCATTGAGAAAAAGCTCAGGAGTAAAAATTATACATTTATATCATACATTTTTTTTTGTTTCATCAGAACCCTCTCTCATTCCAACAGTGATGTGCTCCACCTAAGACAATGTTGCTGCTTTCTTATTTTGCCTGCTCTGCCAAAGAGTTTTTACTTTACTTCAGGATCATAAGAGCCTCACTACGAGATACCCTGTAGAAACCAGGTACTTGGCTCTTACTGACTTCTAAACTTGACTCCATGTGCTGCTACTTATGCCAACAGACCACTGCTCAGCTCTCTTTTCACTGAAGAGAGAGACATAAGAGATGCTGTTGTGACATCAGGACAGCAGGAGCCATCTAAAGGCCAGAAGGTCTCTAAACCTGTAAGCTGATTACTATTTATGGGGACTAGGCTCTGAAAGTGATATTCCACTGGTTTTGTTTTTTGTTTCTTTTGTTTTGTTTTTTCCCCACTGCTTTTCCACCATCCATCTTCCCGCTCTGGCTTTTAAAAAATGAGATAAAAAATGGGGAGACAGTATCCAGGAGAGCATGACACCCTTTTTCCCCCAGAAAAACCTGTGAGGCAAACTGAATTGTGTTTATGTCTGTATGGTATTAATTTTCCAGAAGAGGCTGGATTAGGAGTACGTTTGGTATTTTAACAGAGCTAAACTGCCACTGTAGCTTCCTGGAATTATATTATAGTAGAAGTATTACAAATTCCCCACCAAGCTATATACTACTGCCAGAGAAATGGTTGTCCATGAATGCTGCTTTCAAGGAGAAGAAAATACCAGATTAATTCTCTTTCAGTGTTTTACAAACCTTTTGAACAAATGTCAAATGCTATAGAAGATGCTGGCTGATCAGTTAGATATATTGTTTAATGAGCGGTTCTGCTCTAGTTTTACTGACAGAGACAACTGAGGGAATTATGGACACCTGGGGTTGGGTTCAGGTTCCAAGTGGCTCATCTGCCTGTACAGAAAAAGAAACCACAGAAACCCACCTATGTTAATTATTGCAACTAATGAACAGAAACACTCATTAATTTTCTGTAAGTAGGCTATGTTCACTGTCAATGCAAACTGTAGTATATAAAGAAGAAACATGCTTTTGAACTGACTGTAGAAAGCACTGAATATAACATGTCTCTAGAGTGCCTAAATTAATTGTTAGTGCCCTCCACTAGTTGGTCCGTGTTTGGCAATGGACTCAGAATTGCAAATCTAGACAAAAATCAATTCATAAATCTCATCAGCAATAACATAATGCTGGGAGAAGTTGAAACGAAAGTAACGAGCTAAGGAACAAAGCCACGTTTACAGAATATTTTCAGCCCAATCTTCTGCTGAGACACTCTCAGATGTTCATTTCAGAACTGCTTTCCCAGAAGAAAGCAGCAGCCAAATATTTTAACTCATTAGATATACTTGAACTCTTCATGGCAGTGTGGTGCTGTTTCACATGCACCAGACTCCAAATGGCTCCATGTGGATGCAAAGTATGTCCACACAAAGGTCATCTGCAGGATTAGACCGCAGCGTTACAAGGGAGGCAAGAGGAAATAGTCCAAGTTAATATAATTCTCAAGGCGGTCCTTAAGCCCTAAGCAAAATACAAAACAAACTCTGAGCACAGTAATGCAAAGCATTTTTTCCCGAAGTTTAAGGGCAGGGCTTAATCTTTTTTGATGCAGAAGAGTGATCTTTCCTTTTGATCAGATGGGGATGCACTATTAGACTTCAGGACCATATAACTGCCTGAAGTGAGGGCCACAAGTAATATACAACTTCTATAAAGATAATTATCCTTAATAGCTGGGTCTGACTACTGTAAAAAAAAGAAATCTAAAGGGACACCCCCCATCTCTCCTTGATATGCCGTATTCCTGTTTGCTCGTCTCATTCCCAGACCTGTAGAACCAGCTGGAGGAGCAACAGGTTCCATTCCATTTGCAATATGTCAAGCTCCTTGATGGAGACATCCTTAAGTTTTGGAGAAATCTTCATGACAGCCAGAGAAGAAGCAAAGATTTGCACCAGTTGTCGTTTGTCAAACTTCTCTATTCACTAAGACCTTTTTTGTGCTGTTGGTAGCTTCTGTGTTTATTTAATCTGCTTTCCCTTATTTATTGCTTTTCTTTTGCAAAGAAACATTTGTTAAAAGGCTGCCAGCACAATAATTTTCTTAAAATTTAGTCATATTGCCTTTTGAACTGTGTGATACTTCCAAAGCACAAAAGAGTTAAAGAAAAATAAACACATTACGACAACTTTCTGCATTTCAAAACAGAGGTAAATAACAGCTGTGCAGACCTCAAGTCCCCTTCCAAATATTCACTGCTTTAGCGAGGGGGTTGGACTGAGTGGAAACACTGCAGCAGTCATCTTTTGGCTTTTCTTCCTGCAAGATGTTTCCTGACTCCAGCCTGGAGGATTATGCTCTTGATCATGTCAATATTGTTCTTATAAGAACAAAGATGAGGGCAGAGAAAGAGGCACGTTGTTTGATCACTGGGAAAGGATGGTCCCTGTTAGCATCCCTTGAAAACAGCTACCTCAAACAGCTACACCCAGAGCCAAATGGTGGTTTCACAGAGTGCCAGACTGATGAAGTGCTGCCCCACCTTTCATGCTGCTCTGCATTGAAAGAGGGTATAGAGAAACCTGACCCAGCCAGAGGATATACCAGCTGCAGTGAGACTGGGGATGGTGCTCGTCCACGACACTGCTCCTTCCAGCATCCTCTGTGGAAGAGGTGCTGCAACAGCTTGTTGCTGTCAATGTGGCACTCGGCACAGAGCAGGCTGTCGGGCTGCTCTAAGCTGTGTCAGGGCTCACATGCTGCTCTTCCAACAGACAGTGGGTCCACTTGGGAGCTGAATATTTTGGTTCTTCTCTCATAAATGCTAGAGCCTTACCCTCGTAATCTACGGTCTAGACTATTATAGTCCTTGCTCATTTTGCATTAGCTTCCTCCAAGCCTTTTCAGCCTCTGTTCCTGCAATTTCCATTGGCTATGCATAAGATACGTGCAGAATCTAAACGTTCCTTAGCGTATTGACTGGAAATGTTTTAATTAAGTGGATCTCATACTCCCTCTCTGCTTCTGGCTTTTAATGAAAAGACTTGCTTTTGGTTCTAATTCAGAGTAGGAGCACTGATGAAATATTGAAAACATTAATGGATTAGCATAATGTATGCTGGGTACTCTCTTTTGAAAGTATGAATGTCTTAATCACCTTTAGTGTAGCTCACTGTGAAAACAAGAACGAGAGGTTCTTTTTCTGGATAAAGGTATTCCAGCATGGCCTCTGTAGTTAACTCCAGGTGCAAGCGAACCCTTACAAAACTGGCTGCAACAGGGTACTTTTCCTGGGCAAACAGGGAGCCAAATAACACAACCCTCAGTCATCCAGAGGCAAAGGAAGTTTTCTGTCTGCCTTGTGCTCTCCAAGTGCACTGGACACTGAGGATGGTATCGATGACACCTGATTTTACCCATCTCTACATTAGTAATTTGATCTGCGCTAACCAGCTAGGCTCTCACAATAGCTGATGAAGAGATGCAGAAGTTGACCAGACATTCATACCTCCATTTAAGGCAGCTTTCATTGACTTCTTTGGGTTCATACATCTCTTAACCTACTTCTGGGAGAGCCCAGATTACTGTAACTGTAATGACATATTATTAGTCCATTTCCTTTTCTTCCCCCTTCGTATTGTGAGAATTACAATAAAAGTAACACTTTAGCCCTGTACAGAAAACAGCATCCCTTTGCTGACTAGCAGGGGATAGCTGTGCAATTCTGCTCTGTATAACTGCACATATACAAATATTAATTATTTCTATATTAAGAAATAAGCATTACATGAGTTAACAGTAAGGCTTTCATCCAAGTGTGTAGGGGGAATTTTGTCCCGGTAGCATTGCTGTTAACCAAGGATGTTAACTGAGACATTTCAATTATGTTAATTAGTTATTTCTGAGTTCTTTGGCTTATCACTTTATAAATTGTCACGCCGTTTGTGGGCTGAGAGCAACAGTGTGGCTGTGCTGCAGGATCTGTATCACTGGAGGTTTGCTTTTAGTAAGGAAGGGATTTTGACTCTGAGCAAGGCACCAGGACTTGTATTTTGAAAGCCTGTGTAAAAGAAAACATTGATTTTCAGTTTAGTTCCATTCATCATGTTACAAAATTTAGCAGTCTGTCTGTCGAGGACTATAGCAGGAATGATTGTGACCCTGGAAACAATATGCCTAGTACATGTCATTTTTATTGACATATAAAGTGAATCCATTTAATATTAATAAAGAATTGAGCCGTGGTGTCCAGTACCATAAGAAATTATAAGATCTATTTCACAAATGACTTGTGTGTAAGTCCATAAAAAAGTAAAATATTAAGACATGATATAACTGACCTCTATTGAGATAAAGAGTTAAGCATTAAAACAGAATTCAAATCTTGGCTCTTCACCATACACACTCTCAAAAAAGTTGGGTTTTTCTTGCTCATTGGGGATCCATTCTGTATGTCAGCATTGTAGAAAGATTTTCAGTACAAATATTCTCTAAACAGATCTCTAGCAAGGGGTGTCTAAATCCTTATCGTGTTCGCTGCTGGGCAAGACAGTAGTTGGAGATGTGTCCCTTCCATGGAACTGGGACTGAGAACCAAAGCCTTTCTACAGCAGGTTATTTTTCAGCTCTTGTGGCTGACAGACATCGTTGTGGTACTTGAACGGAGACCACTACATTTATTCTCCCTGTGCTGCTGACAAACGGCATGAAACAATAACTTTGCTATTCAAGAACTGCCACATTTATCACAGTCAGGATGTTAATTCAGAAAGCAAATACAACTCAGAGGTTTAACAGTATGTCTACCTTAAGGTTAAGTGTATGGGAAAGTATGCCGGAGGTCAATGGGGCTGTTGACTACAGTTGTGCATTAAAGGGGAAGAAAAGAAGTTTTGGACATGCCAGTGTGATCAAAAATAGACTTAAGTTTTGTGAGCGTTAGCACTTAAGAAACTATGATTCAGGGACCCACCTAACACATGCAAAAAGCATTTGGCAGTGAGAAAGGCCTTCAGGAGAAACCATAGCATTTCAAAAGGTGCCAGAATGCATAAGTAGCTGGGTACGGCCTCCATGGATCGCTTGGTAGCAGCTCCTGCAAAGTGCTGCAAAGCCTGGGCATCTCTCACTCTGTTTTCCTTTATCTACTTGCCTTTGGAGTCAAGAAACAGACGCCCACAAGTTCCCAAGTACCAAAATTACAGCTGCCCACTCTCTTGTTATAAAACCCTCTAGTTCTCCTACACGACAGCAGGAGCAGTGCCCAGGGAGAGTCCTGCAGCCCACCAGCAGCCGAGAAGTACGAAGGCAGTGTGAGGACTGAGAGATAATCTGTAGTGGATATTGATCCTTATTTCAATATATGCATATGTGAAATAATGCAGATAGTATTGAGTATACTGTTTATTTTCCTGCTTAATTGTAAGAAGCCCCCTGTACAGTTTTCTATGAGGTTGACATCAAAGTGCTCCTCTGTCACAGGACCAGTAAAACCGACATTTTTAGTTTTTAAGACGCTTCATGTTGATTAGCAGGGTTTGCAGCAGTCTAACTATGTCAAACAAGCCTACAAGCCATCTCACATGCTCTGGAGTTAGCCTGTGAGCAGATGAGGCCTCATTACTCCTTTCATGAAGCTGTAGCAGTATGATCGCCATTAGAAAGACCCAAGAACCTTTGGGATATTAGCATCAGGTTAGATATCCTACCCTATGTTCACCATGAACTTCAGAGTTTTTCATTATTTTCCTTTTCTGTGGAGAAATCCCTACAAATGTAGGAGCCAATTTCTAGTCACCTAACTGGTCATACACGTAACCCCTAAGTACAGAGTTGGTATTCAGTAAGCAATGTTTACCATGTTGATTTTACCCATGACATAACTGGATGGAAGCACATGGCTCCATACTTCTTCAGGCTAAAAGCATGCGAGTGTTTTGCACTGAACCAGAAGAATATCTGTTCCTGTTTTACCTCCAAAGTAGTTCTGTTATGAAGATCTATTCCTAAACTAGCACATAGATGTCACTTAGAGACAGGTTGTAATGGGAAACATTTGCTTTTTGGCTAGATTAGTGCATTTAAATGGATCAATGATGAGATGCAGCTGTAGGGTGGAGGCTTTTTAAAAGCTGCACTTCTTAGTGCCAAATATAATGAAATACGGATGACTTCCAGCTAACTTATTGTTGATCTTTATATGAGGGGAAATTTTGCAACATGAGTATTTGATACTGTGAGGCTGTGCTGTGGAAAATCAAAAAAGATATATGGAAATTGTAAAGATCAGAGATAAAAAGAGGAAGCAAAAGCTGACAAAATAGGTAAAGTAAATGTGAAAATAGCTGGAGACAAAAATGCGTAAGAAATTAGAAATGGTAAAACTCTTAGCAAGAAAGAAAAGAAAATTATAGAAAGTATAAAAGACAGAAGGAGTAGTAAGGAAATAATCAGTAAAAGAATGGGTGCAAGCAGTCATGACGTAAAGAAGAAAGTTCTTCAGGGAATAAACTGTGAAGCTCTACAAATGCAGAGCTACAAAGGGTAGCCTGATTCTGAGATGATGACTTGCCAACACAGGTAAAATATTTCATTTTTTTGCTATGCTCTACTAACAGCTCTTGATTGCATTACTTACCTAAACTTACATGCTCAGGTATGTAAGAGGAGACTCTTGCAATAATTCAGCTCAGTCTTCTTGCTTCCCAAGTAACTTACTTTTTTCCCCTCTATATATCTACCACAGCCATTATCAGTTTATTTACCTCGTCTCTGGCTGTAAGTTGGGAAACTCTCAGGCATCTCTTGCCGATCCAACAATAGTTCAAAAAAAATAAAGTCTTTTGCCAGCTGAGAAATGCAAAACACCTCGTGGAACTGCTCAGCTGAAGAAGAAAGAACACACATACACACAAAAGCCCCTGACCTGTTGTCCTCTTCTGCAAAGTGTACAAATTAAAACAGTTTTGGAGGTAGCAGAGGTCAAATAATCTTTATAAGATCCTTAACTTTAAAGGTTATGTGTGTACTTTCAATAGAAAACCTCAAAATGTGATACAGTTTGGGTTCAGCTTTTTCCAGCACTTTAACCCAATAAAGTGCATTACAGTAGAATTCAATTAGTGGGAAAAACTTCTCTGTGTGAACAGAAAGGAGAACTGTGGACTATTGCTGCTAGTGGGATATCCTGCGGTTTTGTGTAACAGAAGGCTTGAAGAGCGTAAATGTGACTTCTCTGAACTTGCCTCCTCACATTGGTTGCTTTTCTCTAAGCATTTGCACAACTATATCAAAGCTGGGTTTTTTCCCCTCAAAAAGTCAGTGGAGCTGGACCATGTGGGTTTGCTAAAGACATAGCCATAAATGAACAGTTTCCTTGGCCTGCTATTTTTGAGAATCAGAAACTTGAAAACAGTATGCTTTTGGGGCCAAAACCTAACTGCGTGAACGGTACTTGGAGGTGGACAGTCTCATGTCCAGCAGAGTGGACAGTGACAACAGAAGCTGTTTCTAGCAAGCAGCTCTCGAGAAATTAATGGGCTGTCTGTGGCAGTCCCTGTTACAGAAAGGCTGCATAATATGCATTTTGCATTTTAAATTGCTTCAGCTCTGCCATCTAGGGGAGCTCAGCCCAACAGGGTACGTAGTAGAGGAAATAATGAGGAATAGATCCAAGACAAAGAAGCATTTTGGCATAAAAATGCTATGATAGTCCCCAACCAGGTCTGCAATAAGGGTAGGAGGAGGGCCCTGGTGGGGGTGGGGGGGAGGAGGACGGGAGTCCTCTGGTTACGCTAGCAGGCTTGAGCTGTAACATTACCACAACACAGAAAAATGATCAGTTAGAGTCACATTAGCATTTCAACCTGACCATAATGAGCAGAACACGGTGCAGCTGCAGGTTTGGCAGTCCTGCATGAACAGACCCTAAACAAGGCATCTTATTTAATCTCAGAATAAGAGAAAATGAGAATAAAACCGTCTTTCAAAACCATCTAGTTCAACCCCTTCCAATTCCAACAGGGTTGTTCCCAGCCCTCTGTTTTTTAGTGATTTATCTGGCCTAATTTTAAATTACTCTAGAGATGGAGTTTCCACCACTTCCCATGGGAAATTAGTCCATGGTCTGATAGACATGGCCAGGATATTTTCCTCATGTTCAACCTTCAGTGGTTTTCCTTTGTTCAGTTTAATCTCATTACTCCCAGTTATTCCTCATCGGTCAGTGCTGGGAGCTCAGTCCCTCTTCTTGCATTTACACCTCCACAGTTGGATACAGTTGTCTTTAGAAAAATCTGGTAGGCTTGATTATATATTATTAACCTTTTCAGATGCAGAGATTAAAAAAACAACAAAACGAGCAAAGGGTAGTACAAGTTAGTCTTACAGGATGTTTTCAAGGCTAAATCTACTTCCATTCACCAAACCTAGCTGCAACCTGCTCACGTATTTTAGGATACAGTGACTCATGACCCCACACAAACCTACCGCCTCTTTCCTACCTTTGTCAGAACTATGGAAACGCATTATACAAGGTGGGAGGAATGGGTGTGGGAAACCAAAATCAGGTTTCTATAATAAGAGGACACAGAAGCTGAAGAGTTGCAAGAAAACGTGTTTAGTGGAGTGGCATTAAAGAAATGATTACCAAAAATATCCCAATGTGGGTGCTGCACTAGCTCAGCTTAGGAAACACCAGACAGTAGTGTGGCAGTTAACGCCAGAGAGGCAAGTCAAAATTTTCGCTTGGAAAGACTGTGACAAATCTGAAGTAGAAAGGCTGGTGAATCATAAGCATGGAGAAAAACGCTGAAATGGTATTTATAGTGAGATCCTTCAGAGGTAAAGTACAGAGAGGGAAGAGAAGGTGATTGAAAACAGCTTTTTCTTCAATTTGCAGAAAAGGCGGAAAAGAGAATGAGGGTCCTTTAACACCTTGTAAGAAAGATTAAAGACACGGAAGCTGAAATAAAATTGTGGAAGCCAAATGAAAGCATGAAGAGTAACCTGAGAAAATATCTTGAAAGTAGTAGGCAGATCAGAGGAGGGATCAGTAGTATTAGCTAGAAATAAATCAATGGTGGCTTTTGTGGGACCCTTAAGAGATAGCTGGGCTTTCCGGAAGCTTGGCCTGAAACACAGCATCAATAGAACAGTCTGTTCCTTGTTAGCCTTCATCGTAAGGAAGTTGCTGAGGGAGATGCACTATTCCTTCCCCTTCCCTCATGAGCTCTTATCTTTAAAATACTCGAGTCTTACCAGTAACAGTTTAAAATATTTTTAAAGTGACAGCTTAAAATTAGAATGAAAAACTCGTCTTGCCTCCAGTTCTGAACTTCATGGAGATTGTGAGCTAAACACCCTGATTCAGCGGAGCACAGGTGGCAGAAGCCAAATCAGGTCAGAACTGAAGAAGAAAACTATGAGCAATGATTGTAGATGTGTTGCTCAAGGAGCAGACCCACAGCAAGGGGGAGAGAGCACCTGGATGGGCAACTGGAGTCAAGGACAGGTTTCTTAAGCCTCCAGTATCCTTGGAAAGCATTGCTCCTTGCATCTGAAAATATGCTATTTCCCCTGTTGCAGTGAATCCATTGAGGAGGCAGCTAGAGAACATTACTTTTATCACAAGACTAATGACTGTAACTGTGGCTCTGACATTATCCAGGGCCGTTCAAACAACACGTGCCCAAGCTCCCGGCTCTTGTCCTTGCACACAACTGAAAACATAAAGAACATTCAGATACTAAGTAGGATGAAAAAAACCAGTTGTTAAGGGCTCAGGCACGGCTACTTCTGGGACACCGCATTGCCTTCCAGCCTGTCTGGACTGCAGGGAGGTGTGGAAGAAGATTCTCTGGCATATCTTCATGAGCTCAGTGTAAAGTTATTGTTGTTATGTGATGGGCTAGTGACAGAAACAGGATGAACTCATGTAGAGACAGCAGAGTCTCCTTTCAACTAGCTCAATCCAGATAACACCAAATAGAGAGACAGACCCTGGCCAGAGATGTCTAAGCCCACAGATGTATTTTATATGTGTAAGACATTCAGATTTTGCATTTTAGATACTTAAATCTGATATCCTCTCTTGTTGTAGATAACCTTCTGTAATGTATGTTTAAAAGTAATTTTCTCTGTGATACCTTGCTTTTTTCCCTTATGCATTTTTTTTTCCATTGGACAGATTGTAAGGTTTGGGATGGTACATTTTCAGTTTGCCTTCCTGTAGCACGTAACAAGCTGAAGCTCCTGGTGGCTGGCCAGGGGTTGCCAGCACTCCAGTTCTCAGGTGGGAATGAAGAAAGGCTGCAAAATGGCAAATAGGGTCTCAGGCTGAACTTCTTGAAAAAGAAAATAAATATGGGGTTATGCTGGTAGATAAGATGTAGGGAGATTTTAAACACTGACTTAGGAGCTGTCAGGCTATGTCATTTTTATTTCTTCTGGAAAGCAATAGTACAAATATAAAAACATTGTATAGGCCAAGATCTAGTAATCTTTTTTAATTCTGTATTTTGCAATGGCTCCACCTAAGACGTTTGTCTAGATATTATTTGGCTGGGCTGTAGTGGTGTGGTATGCAATTTCAAGTTATCCATTTTAAGGATCAGCCTTCAACTCAAAAAGATAAGAGAAATGTCAGGACAGAAAGCAAAAATCTGTGATTCACAAGATGTCACATGCTTTGGTATCTTGACTGAAATTTCTGAAATGAGAACCACCTGCTCCTGGTAGTAATGCAGCATCTCTTATTGGAAAGTCAAGCAGCTATTTCAGTAGAGTCTGGGAGAAAAATAAGCTACAAGAAAGAAATTCTGCCAGAAGCTTCAGCAGCAGTCCTGTGAGACCAGAAAGGAAGTACAGCAGATCCTTCAAAGTCTGAGAGCCCAGCAGAAGGCTGCTAGTTCCAGCGAAATTAAGACACAGCAGAATTAAAAATACAACAAAAGTTGAAGGAGAACTACAACAAAAGATGAAAGAAGACAGTAAAAGAAATGCAGAGAGGGGAAAAGGGGGTGGCATTAGGAAGAGGCCAAGGTGCAGCAAGCAGAGTGTGATCTAGCAGTTGACCTGATCTATTGGTTGAGGGGTTGAGTAGCTAAACTCCAGTGGAACTGGCCGATGCTGTGACAAGGGCATCCCTCTAGGTGCTGCTGCTAAATGTGCCACTGCTGGATAAGAAAATCCATTGATACTACAGCTCCTACAGCAGTTTGGTTTCATTTGTTGAGTACACTCCCTTATAGTTTGAAAGTAGAGCTGATGTAAAATCAGGGCTTTTCGATTTTCAAAACAAAATCTAAGACCGTATGTTTGCCTGCACCACATGGTTTATGCTGTAGAAGCCAGCACAGGGCCAGCTTGTAACACTTATCTAAAGCAGCACCGTGCTCTTGGATGTCAGTACACTTGGCTGTCCACTCCGTTAGATGAACTTCCACATTTTTCAAGATCGAGTTGAAAATATGAACAGTAGGAAGGAAGATGATGTACAGAAAGAAGGAGAGGGACAGAATCTGGCCTTAAGCAACACACAACATGCGGGTGGGAGGTGCTGAAAACATACGACTGTGGCTCTTGATTTTAATTGCAATGGAATTTAAAGGAATTGTAATTAATATGACATGAAAGCTCAGACAGAGTGGCCTGGCATAAACCGAGCCTGTGGTTAGTTTAAACATCTATCATGCTGACCTCTCGTAAATCAGGGTCAGGAAACAATGAGAGGGCAGGCGAGTGTTTGCGCTGTTGTTTGCTGACTGGCTGTTTAAAGGAATGCTGGAAGAATGTGCCAAGAATCTGGCTTTGTCAGGAAAAAAAAGAAAAGAAGTTCTTGTTTTTGAACAGACTGATGGATCTCTAGAGACAAAGAGGAGCGAGCTGGCACAGAGGTGAGGAACCCTAACACCAAAGCAGGACTTGTACAAGTTTCTCCAGGTGTTGCAAGTTGTAAAAAGAGGAAGAGAAGCACGAGGCATGGGGCTGTAATCTTCCAGCACACTCTTCCCCTGTGCGACCCAAGGACCGAGGGTGGTAGCAAGGTGGGGGTTACAGCATCTTGGCACCACGGAAGCTTGTGTCAGGAAAAGCGAAGCTGGGGCTTCTGAGGGAACTGCCCCTTGCAACGCGCTGACTGCGGTTCGGCAAGCTCTGGTGTTGCCACCGAAATTCAGGCCGTGAACTAAAAGTGAAGCCTAGCATATATTTTATGCTATTGTCACAGCCAGAAGGGCTGAAATGCTGAAGGATATTCCTCTAAAGCCAGTAGTTCTCACTTTAAGGCTGCCTTGTTGTGCCGTAAAATGTCGGTGGAGCCGGAGAAAACAGTTTCCTGGTTGCTGAAATAATTCAGCGTTTAAATGGGAGCGCTGCGATGTGCCATCAGCCACACACAAGATGGATCAGAAAAGACAAGCGGACCTGCTGTGGAAAGCACAAAGAACAGCAAAAAGAAATTTAATTTGGATGAGCAGGCTGGATGCTGCCTTTGAAATATCCTGGTTGAAAGGAGGGAAAGTCAGCATCCGTAGTTAAAACCAGGCTTGTGAGGGTTCCTGTAACTGTGATTTCTAAGGTAAATAAAGTAAAGCTAATGAAGTACACTCAGTAGGCAATCAAGCAGGAATCCTGTGACTGACTTAAGACATTGAACATAGAAGTTCAGGTAGAGCTCTGGAATATAACTGGGAATATGATTAATAGAAAAACCCCTTTTAGCTGAGACTTTATTAAAAACAGAGATAAAAATACTTATTTTTATTTCGAGCTGTTTCTTTATGTCCACATTTCTGATAACAATCACTATTACAGGAATATTAGACATAAATAAGAACTACATTTTCTCTTTCACAAAGCAATTAATGTGGACTGTGACATATGAATGCTTAATTACATATTTTAAAACTAACTTTTAGAGCAATTTTGGTATGCTGACTTCTCATTGAATTAACACAGAAGAGTGATGGCAACTCCCCAGGATTTTTCACCTTAGATGAACCTATAGACAAAAGATCAAATCATAAGTGCTTGTTTTCCTGGAGCGACTAATTAGAAGACTTTTGAAAATCTGCTGGCAACACACTTTTGCACAGTGTGTCAGGGCAGAGGAAAATTAAAAAAAAAAAAAAAAGCAAGAAAAAACCAGAATGCCTCCAAACCCTAAATTCTTTAATAATTGTTTATAAGTTTGCAGCTCATTATCTGTTAGCTATTAGTTATGTTATGGATAAATACAGTACTATCTACTAGGATGCTGTATTTCTCTATATATCAAAAGTATCTGAAGGTGTAAAAGCAGTAGCTCCTTTCAACAGCAGCAGAGGACATTAGCCAGGCCTTGTTGCCTTACTGTTTCATATATCTTGGTACTATAATTTTGATTAAACCTAAACATGGAAATCACTTACTTCCTTGGTTTTTAAAATATTTCCCACCCACCCAATTATTTCATTTGGAGCTATGGGCTGGTGAAGGATTGGTAAGTCAGGAATGGTATCTTCGGGCTGTAAAACACAGGTTTCTAGAGCAGTCTGGGGGTAAAAGTGGGAGCCAAGATGAGAAAAAATTGGTTCTGGAAAAAACCCAAACAAAGGTAGCACTGGAAGTCAAGGGGGACAGCATGAACCCTAGGGAGAAGGGAAGAGATATTTAAAATTAGCTTTAGGACATTTTTTATTTAGAGCTTGTTCTCAGTGAAACGTCTTGTTCTCTCCTACGTCTTTGCAGTTTTCAACTGTGATCCCATCTGCTGTAACATTGAGAGCTGTCTTGGAAAATACCAGGAGACCTCAGTAGGATGCTGGAGATGACACTGGTATCTGCGTCGCCGTCTCTGCTCTGCCACAAGAAACCTCCAGGTCCTGAGGGAACACTGTGCCTGGGCTGACGAGTGAACCAGAGACTATGATAGTCCTTCTCATCCTCCCAACCCTTCCAAAACCGGCAGGGTAAAATGCCACTGTCCCTGTCCTGGTTCAGCCCAAGTCTGTTACCCCATAGGCTTAGCTGATACCTAATAATTTGTGGCCGCTCCTGCAATATATAACTCGTAATGATTTTACATGGGTTTGTGCTTTGACTGAAGAAGGGTTTCTCTTTGCAAATTAAAATGGAAGATGCAGGAGTTCTGCCTGCTCTGTCAGGATAATGACTATGTTGCGATGTGGGTGAAATTATGGCTTTAGGCAGACCAGGTTTGGTCTTGAGGAGCCTCATGGAAGAAGGCTCCAGCATTTATGACCAGGTGAACTACGGAGCAGAAAAAAGCAGCTGTGATCTCTGCTGATTGGTATGATTCATAAATAAAATTTTATATTACACATTTTTTCTTACTAGAAATGGGGCTTGTGAGGTTTTTTTATAAACTGTGGAAAGCCTACGTAAGGAAGGCTGAGAACAGCTATGACGTGCCTTTCTCACCTCAGCGAAGATTCACCTCAGCAGCCGAGACTCCACATTGGTGGATGAACATTTGGCGAGTCACACCAAGAACTGAATGACCACATTTCCATGCTATTTAGTAATGTATTAAATGTTGTACCAAAAATTTAAGTCCTAGTAGTTAACTGTAGTACAAGCAATCCTATTTTTAGGCCATGGAGGCTCAAGGACTGTTTGCAACAATATCCACAGTAAAAATTACACCACTTTCATGTGTACACCTATACTAACTTGAAACTGTGGCTCTGATCTTGCTAAGACTCAATGGGAGCTTAACTCGGGGCGTGTGAGCAGTTGTGTTCAGTTGGTCTGTGCTTCTCTGAGGGAACAGTATGGTGTGGTGTTAGTTTGCTATTCAAATACAGAGAACATGCAATCCGTCATCTTCAGCAGCTTTACCTGCCGTTTTAACAACCTATTTTGACTTCAAAAATGCTGTTGTCCTTCTGCTTAAAATAATTTCCATGTCTCATAGACTGCTGAAGTCAAGACAGTCTGAACACAGTTTAAGGGATGGATAATAAGCCTCGTAAGTCTGCGCCCAACCAAAGACTTGAGATCAGCCTGGGGCAGGGCCATGATGTGCCTTGACCTCCTTCTTCCCTTCTGAACAGGAAAAGCGTTCTTATTTGACCCTTTTTCTAATGAATGCAACAGAATCAGGAAAACACTGATCTCCAATTTGCAACCTGTGTGAGGAGAATATAAAAATATTTTGAGGCACATCCTGACTAGGCTGCTGCAAGATATGGCTGAGGCCTGACAGGATCAGCTGCATGACAGAGCTGGCCTGGATAAACCCTCTTCCTGTGCCTGTCTGAATGCTGGGTCTAGAAAAACTGCAGCAAAGCTGGATGTTTGTTGTGCTGATTTGTGTCTCAGTAGCCAGATTCCTCCTCCAGCAGCAGCTGCTGCCTAAGCTCCAGGAGACAAGGAAACCACCACAGTGGGCCATGGTGGTGGCACACGGAATCCTCTCTCTATGCCTCACAAAGCCAGTTAGCTTCTCCACTCTGATACCTTTAGGCACAAATCACAGGTTTTTTTCCCATTAAATTATTTGCTATTTTTCTTAAAATCTCTCATGACAGATCAGCAAGTGTCACTTGGTGGAGTATCTCATCGGTTTGTGGGGTTTGTTTCTGCTGTGTTGCAAACTCACCTGCATTTGTGCCATGCCTCCAGATCATCCTCCACCTCACACCCAGCACTTGCCAAGCTTGTAAATTGGTTTCTGCCCAAAGTGGGCTAAGAGGAACTGAAAGAAATGGAAATAAAGATCTGAGGAATAGAGTAAAGCCTGAGATGGAAAGGCCTAAAAGCCTCAGGAAATAAGACAGAGGGACTGTTAGCAACAACACTGAGATCTGTTCAGGTGAAGTAACATAGGTATCTAATGTCGTTGATGAAATTTAAGAGAGATTGGTTTTCCAGAGCTGAGGTTGTCTCATATGCAGCTTAGGGAAAATAGCAGTGGAAGCTTACACTGGGTGTTTGCAGCTAAAAGCTTGAATGCAGTTAATAGTGTTATGTTATTATGTGAAATGCTTTCTGGAGGAAGATAAACAATTTCAGTTTATTATGGTTTTCTTTCCCATATGGCACAAATGGGCCCAGGACCAAACTGGCTCTCAGCAGAAAGCTTCCCGTCTCTGCACTCATTCAGCTGGTCATATTTAATCAGTTTTTGTATCCTTCCTGTACACTTACTGGTGGATCCATTCCAGTCAATACTCTACAGTTAAAGTTTTCAATGACATCTCATTTTTTACCCTCATTGACTCTTCTGCTGCTCATGCTACTGTTGAATATTCCTTTGTATCTGTTCTGCTTTTTGTCTCTCTGTTCTCATGCCTGTTCTGACCTATCATTTCCAAAAGCTAAATTTTGAGCACTCTCACCTCATTCCAAATTTTCTAAGAAAAAGCGGAAACACTACTACAATAATTCTCATGAAAGCCCAAACAAATAAATCAATTAAACAACACTTGCATGATTCAGAAAAGACAAAGCAATATACATACCCACATCAAAGAATGACACAATTGTGCTTGCCTCTCCCTTTTATTCTGGTACCTCCTGTTTCCATTCCAAGCCATACTGTTGCATGTTTTCCCAGTCCATCCAGATTAGGCAAGAAACATATTTTTGGAGGTACACAGTCGCTGAAGGGTGGAGCTAGGCACCTGCCCAAGCAGGTGACGTCCCATAAAATTTTCTTTGGTGCTTAAGCACCTTTGAAAATTTGCCCCTGAATGTTTCAGAGCGAGGGCTTATCTTTCCTGGAAAACAACAAACACTGGTGCATGTCATTAAAAACTACAAGACTGGTAAGGATTTGGTTAAAAGACACCACAATAGAACACAATGTAAAAATAGGGTGTAACTAGAGAAAAGCAATCCGAAGGGAAAAAACCTAATATTTCTAATAGCTTAGGAAAACATACTGAAGGCGCTTCAAGATAACTCTGTTTTCTGGCATTGCTTCCAAAACATTTTAGCTAAATTCCAATGTTTTTCTATGCAAATTCAATAGCTACGAAGGCCTAACATATATCTTCCAGCAAGAGAGTTGTCCCTTGCATAACCTCATGACTTAACGGTGCTGTCAAGCGTACAAAGCTTTACTAACAGCAGGACCAATGGATTTTGGACCACGTGTAGTAATAATTTAATGTAATGAAATTTTGCATCATTAGAAATAAGATTTTCTTACCATTGTTAGAGGCCCAATGATGCAGGTCTAAGAGTCTGCTAAATCATAATACTACAAGTCATTTTTGTTTCTTTCTTCTATGGAAAAAAAGGGGAAATCTTTCATGCCACTCCTGAAACAAACTAAAGGTCAGCCTTTGAATGGTATCCAAACCTTTTTCTCTTTTAGTATTACAAATAAATTGCTGTACTGCAGACTCCAGTAGTTTTTCAGTAGTTCATTGCTCTCTGCAGCAGCAGAAGGAACGAGGCATGACAGCAAAGTATTTAACTAATGAAGTTTCTGTGGATTTGGAACCCCCTTTGTGTTCCAAAACAACCACTGGCAACAGTGAAAAGTTCAGCTGCAGATGCATGTGTGTTCCCATGAAGGTACAAAGAAGCCAAGCACTAGTTTATGGACAGAAGGGAAGGTAGTGTCAGCCAGCACTTTGTAATGGCACAAATAAATAGCTGAATGACAACTGACAACCTTCAAAGGGCTTACAGAGCCTCACCCAGAACTGACGTCCCCCTTTTCCCTTCTAAAAAATATTGGGTGTTCCCCATCTTTCCTGCAAATTAAAGGCCAACCTTTCTCCAATATGTTAACACTCCCTTCTCTATTTCGGTTACCTTTTTTTTCCCCTCTTACCGTTTATGGTAAGTGCAGAATATTGCTCTTTCTTAACACAGAATTGTCCTTTTAACACCACAAATTGATCCCACGGTATAGTTTATGGCTTGTGATCGATCTTTTCCAGCTGGCCACATGTTGCTGGGGTGTTCCTCACTGCTCTGAATACCCCTGGCAAACCCAGCAGTCAGTACAAACACAGTTAGTTCAGGTATGGAGGTAGCCGCATGCAGCTGACTTCCCAGGGGAAGGCATATTGCATTAAATCACAGAATCACATAATTGTTATGGTTGTAAAGGACCTCTGAGATCACCAAGTCCAACCATACACAAAAACACAACCCACCCCCTACAATCTTGGCCAGTAGAGCATGCCCTGAAGTGCCACATCTATACATTTCTTACATATCTCCAGGAATGGTGACTCAACCACCTCCCTGGGCAGGCTGTTCCAGTGCCTGACCACTCTTTCAGTAAAGTAATTCTTCCTTATATCCAGCCTAAAACTCCCCTGCTGCAACTTCAGACCATTTCCTCTGGTCCTGTCATTATTCACATGGGAGAAGAGGCCAACACCCACCTCTCTACAACCTCCTTTCAGGCAGTTGTAGAGGGCAATGAGGTCTCCTCTCAGCCTCCTCTTCTCCAAACTAAACATGCCCAGTTCCCTCAGCCTCTCCTTGTATGACTTGTTCTCTAGACCCCTCACCAGCTTGGTGGCTCACCTCCAGACATGCTCCAGCACTTCAATGTCCTTCTTGTAGTGAGGAGCCCAGAACTGAACACAGTACTCGAGGTGAGGCCTCACCAGTGCCGAGTACAGAGGCACAATCACTTCAATACTCCTGCTGGACACGCTATTCCTGATACAGGCCAAGATGCTCTTGGCCTTCTTGGCCACTTGGGCACACTGCTGGCTGATGTTAAGCCGGCTGTCCACCAATACCACCAGGTCCTTTTCTGCTGGGCAACTCTCCAGCCACTCTTCCCCAAGTCTGTGGTGCTGTATGGGGTTGCTGTGACCGAAATGCAGAACCTGGCATTTGGCCTTATTGAGCATCATACAATTAGCCTTGGCCCATCCATCGGCCTGTTCAGGTCCCTCTGTAGAGCCTCCCTACCCTCAAGCAGATTGACACTCCCACCTAGTTTGGTGTCATCTGCAAACTTACCGAGGGTGCACTCAATCCCCTCATCCAGATCATCAATAAAGATATTAAACAAGACCGGCTTGTGAAAGGTCTATGAAATTAGGGTGAAAGCTTTTCTTTCCCCTCCACTTAAAATTTTTAATTTTGTTGAGAGGATGGGTGAAGTACCTGACACTCTGCTTCTCCCACCTACCAGGTTTCAACGGGGGACCACTGAAATCAGCAGCATGAGAGGTTGAGTCATCCTCTTCAGTTTTCTGTGCTCTCTGGTGAGCCAGAGCTGGATTTTGGGAGATTGAACTAAGGTACCTCACACCTACAAGTAACTTAGATGTGTAAATGTCTCCCTCCAATCTAAAGGGAAACAGAAGGGAAACAGAAAGAGATACCTTTCACAGTACACTTAGATACTCCATTCATCCCAGATCTTTACATGGAGACTACCACGAGTTTTTGGAAAACATTTAAAAAGGTAAAAGAAGGGAAAAACATTGCCAAATGTGATGGTTTTTCAAAAGGGCAAGGCTGCCTCCATCTCTCGCTATGCCACCCTCTAATGGTTTTCTTTTCAGATTCTAATTTTAACTGTAACCAAATATTAAAGTTTTCTAGGTAGCTAGAATGTTATAATCTGCATGTGTAACAAGTTTGATTACAGTAGCGGATTTTACTGCTACTTTATCTGAGAAAATCAAAGTGCAAATATATGCAGGGAAGCTGATTTGACCTTTATCTTCTCCAGTACAAAAAAAATATTAGAATTTAAAACCCCAATATTTTTATGAAAATACATGTTATTCTTGCCACAGAGCAATAATGAAAACTGATAAGTACATCTCCAAGTTAAGCATTTTACTGTGCATAAACTTGGATGATTTGACTCTTTCACAGATCAGAAACTGTTCTCCAGCTGAATATCACCCACAGTTAATACTGTATTTTGCAAGGAAATGTTGGAATTTTACATTATAGAAATTTATTAATAAAACTTTGAGGATTAACATAATATGGTCAGGAAGTATAATCAAAAGCAATCAAAAAACCCAGACACTATTTTCTGCTTTGCTCAACGATAAAAACAAGAATGCAGCAGCTAATTGAACTGAAAAAAATATTTTCATTACAGACCTATTAGACTACTTAAATTCTTTTTGAAACAGAAACTACTAGATATTCAGACCATATCTATAGTTAGTAACATGAAATCCTAAATGTTATTTGGTTCACAAAATTGCAGGAATTATGCTTCCTACTTTGTTTTTTTCTCCAGAAAATCACTTTCAAATATTTTGAAACTGTACTAGATGCGAGCATGAATGAGCTAAATAAAGTCTGTACCTTGATGGCTGATAAACATTTATGTTACTTTAAATCAAATTACTGCCTGAGATAATCCCACAGGCAGAGAAAGGATGTTAGTGTTAGGAGCATGAGAAGAAAAACTGAGATGATAAAAATGGATGTCCACCAAATAAATAAACATGATATCCAGAAAAATACTGGATTGTAAAGAACACCCTCTCTTCTTAGTAACAGATATTGCTGAATTGATTTAAAAATAAAACCCACATTGCTTTGTGGGTCATGGTGTGCAATTGCAACTGGAGAAAAGTTTAGTGGTGGCCACAAAGTAAAAGGAATGGAATCAACACGATTATTGAACCAGGAGACAGTCACAGAAAAAACTTACAATTTTTTAAAAACTTTCTGAGCACACAAAAGAAACCAAACTCAATATTAATCAGGCATATATGCATAATTACCTCTTCCCTCAGTTACACTAATGATAATTTGGAATCTGATTATCACAGCAATTGAAAAATATTTTTTCAGATGGAAGTTCTTCAAGTAAAGAGTAACGTGGGTGGCTACTGAGACATCTGGATGTGCTCTGATACATAAAGGTACAAAATTTGAATATGACATTAGAAGAGAAACCTCCCTATAATCTAATAAAATAATCACAGTATAATTGCACGTGCAATTACACTACCGAAAGCTGTATGGTGTTTTTTTACAATGTTAAAAATATGACGACAGGAGGAAATAAAATTAATTTGAAGAAACATTCGAGTTCTCATCCTTTCTAAAAATCAGGTCTTTTCTATGAATTCTGTAGATTTTAATAATCTGAATCTATCAGTGAAACAACTTTACCAGTCTGAATTATGTACATCTACACAACTTTGTATTTTCACATTAATATACTTGCTACATTTGTTGTTGTTGTTGCTGAAGACTGATCATGGTAGCAAGGCGAATTGGATTGTGAATTTTTGGGAAGTGAGGAAATGAAAAAAAGGAAATAATCTAATGGATCTCCTGGACTAAGTCTAAGCCTAAGCACATCTGCCTACGCAATGTGCCAGTACTAGTAAATCCATAGAAATCAGGTGGATTAAGAAAAAATAAAGAAAAGAGATGAAACTCTTTTCACCACCATCTCCCGGGGCTGTATGGGAGTGATTTCTTCTCTAAAACAGAGAAAAGTTACTCTTTGAGGGGAAGCTTTTCCACAGAAATCTTTAAAAATATAGATTAGAAGAGTAAAGATGAGAGGGCTAAAGCATTTCTCTAGCAATCAAAATAATTATTTGATCTTCTTCGTTCCATTAACATCATGGATTTTATCCAAATAACAATAGCTTATGAGCCACAGGACACATCCGTAAGGTATGTTTAGGCTACCAGTTAAATACATATTTTTGAAGAGCTTTTCTGGGATGTGTGAAATATGCTGAAGCAGGAAAATAAGCAACTGCAATGTAACAAGTGTTCTTAATATTTGTTTATTAGTTTAAAGGAACCTGAAGCTAATAACAATCTGCCTCTTACAGTTCAGAGTAAAGCTATTGACGTACAGCTACTTCCTTTGAATTGGCTCCCCTCGGGAAGTTGACGAGAACAGGTACATACAGAACAAAATTAAATTTTTCACACTTAATACAGCATGTAAATTAACAAACTTCTTCCAACATGATGTATAAGGGAAGGAAGGACTCTCTGGAGTCTACGGTATTCATGAGTTAACTGTTTTTCTGTATTTTCCTATGCATTTTTTTTCTTGTCCAACATGGTCAGATCTTAAAGAAATGGTTACAAAAATTCTTAACTCAGACATGCTACAAAAATCAAATCATAACTGAATAATTGTCTCACTAGCATTAAACTTTTGTGTTTAATGAGGTTTAAACGAGAATATAAGCACAGGAGAACACTATGGTTTTTACTTATTTGTGTCCTATGGAAATAAAAGGATACCACGCAGAAACTTAAACCTGCCCAGCGTTGTTTTGTCTAGATTAAAATTCAGCACATCAGCCAGGGTAGATACCACAGCTACATGACATGCCAAAACCATGACACCTTCGACTTTCAGATCAATGGTGTCTTGCAAAGATGCATTTTGTAGAAGCGCTCTAATTCAGCACACTCTGAGAGTTAAAGCTCCTGTTTGGAAGAGGCTGTGCTGGACTGCCAGAAAGGGATTATCGTACAACACACAGCTTCAGATGAAAGTAAATCAAACTAATGTATTCAGTTTGGCAGCAGCGTGTCTGACCAAGACTAAGGGAATGCTGAAGTCAATAAAATTCTGAAAAATAAACTTCACATGCAGAATGAAGCTTTTGAATGATCCTTCCACAGTGACGTGCGTGAATTGCACCGAGTAGAATGACGGACTGAACGTAGAAAAGGTGCATTCACAATGACACAATGAGACTTGAGGCAGATAAATTATTAGTCAAACAGCATCTTGTACAGTAATTTTAATACTTACAAAAGGTAATAACTTTAAAGGCCCTCTACTTCACATTTTTGATAAGAGTTCTCACTTCTGTAAATATCAGTCAGTATCTCTAGAGTAAACCCCTTATTATACTGAGTTGAAAGAAACACGAGTCAGTTGAACTGCTCTTCTGGGAGATGCTCCGGGGTGTGTAGTCAAATTTCTGCTTCACTGAGCTTACAGATCTTCAGGTGAGGATGGTACTGCTTCAGACTCTGTATTTTGCTTTGCCGTGATCATTGATAACACATATGTGCTGAAAAAAATATAACGACGATTTCAACAGTATTAATAATTAATAATGTAATCAACTATAAAGTGTTCAGAAATACTTTCATGTGACCAATCTAGTGATCGTGTAATTACCCCTTCCTTTCCAGAGACGTGCATTTGAATTCTGATTTCCCTTTCTAGCTACAGCAAGTTTTTCCACTTGCAATTCCCAGCTTTGAGGTCCACCCCTGGGAATGCCACAGGAAGCAAAAGCAAGGCTGGCACCTTTTTTCCATCATTATCTCGCTGAGAAAAGGGGCAGGTGACACAGCAGTAAAAGTCCAAACCTGTCTGAACTGTAGCTGCGGTCGCTTTTTACTGCTGTCTCTGCATGTACTGGGAATGGTGGACCTGTGAAGTCCTAGGTCATGAAACTGAGCGGTGACTCCTTTTGATTACTTGAGGTTTTGCAGGGAGTTCTACCCTCACTGAAATGATCCCGACCATGACAATATGGCCTCAGGGAAGAGGCAAATTATGGGGTATTTAAAAGAACCTGGAAAAGCAAAACAGTGATTTTTTAAACCATTTTTGAAGAAACTTACGTTTAGATCTCTGAAGTGCTCATTGTAGTCTAAGGCATAACCAACCACAAATAGATCTGGAATTTCAAATCCATAATCTGTATTGAGGCAAATAACAAACACCATCAACACAAGAAGAGTGGCAATTGTACAACCCTTAAATTCATGTGTTGGTTCACTGCCAAGCAAACTATCGATGCACGTCGTCAGTTGAGGTTATGCTGCTTTTGACTCGGAGACATCAAGGTCAGCAGTAGCCCTAGACCCAGTTCCCACTCACAGACTGTTTGTGACGGGGATGTGAACAGTCAGCAGAGAGTAGGAGAACTGTGTTATCAGCGGCACAAGGAATATCTTGTCCAATGAAGCCAAAATCAGAGCTGAAAAATTCTGCCTATGTTTGGAACCTCCCTTGGTGTGTGTGATGACATCTGTCCAGTATCACATTAATGATGTAAAAAAAGTACAATTTTAATTTAGAAGTAACTTTCAGAGTTTTATATATTTTCTTCAAAGAAGACCAAAAACTATTTTCCAAATTATGTGACCAAAACATGTCAAAGGCTTCTTAAATTAAACCCCCAACCTTACGAAGACTCATGCACATGCTTAAGAAAGTTATTGCATGCTGTGCAGCTGAATCATACAATTCACAAACTCCAAGCTAAGCAGAGGCAGGTGTCTTTTTGAGTGTGAGGGTTGTGCAGTATCAGCACTATACAAAACAAGTTAGACTCTTCCCAAATTGTTCATTAAGTAACTAGAGAAAAACACAACCTTCTGGGTACAAAAATAGGTCAGCATAAAAACTTTTGCAGGTATTCAAGTAAGGAATTTCTTCAGTTGTTAAAAATTGTGGGTAATAGACACTTTGGAATCATAAATCTGGGTAAGTGATTTACAAGAGTGATCTCTGATGTTTTATAAAATTTATCACGGTATCAATAAACAAGGATAAAACTGGTTTCACTTTACAACATAAAAATACTAAGCTACTCTTCATGAAGTAATTTTGTTGTATATTTTGTGTGTTTAACATTAGTGAATCCAGTTGAATATATACTCTAATGTACTGGATTAAATTCTAAACATTAAAGCTACCGCTGTATAAAAAGTCGTACAACAAACTGTTTGGGTCACAGTTCAGATTATTGGGCTAAAACCACAGGGCCCTGCCCAACACTGAGTAACTTTTGCTTCATAAAGTTTCCCTCTCTCCCACATCCCAAATCAAGACCCTTCATGCTGCTTCCTGGTACTCACCTGCCTGCTCTCCTACTACCCTCTTCCCCAGCTCGGCTGACCAGAGCCACCTTCAGTAGCAAATACTGGTCAATCTCTTCTAGATGGATCTAGTCTTTTCAATATTTACCCACATACCTGTTATTACATTGTTTATTCGAATAAGTCTAAAATGACAATGGCTTGATGTAGCTCCATTTATGGCTCCGTCATAGCAGAGTACAAGTACCAATAGCTCAGAGAGAAGTGGTGCTGGTGTGACACAAACAGAGCAGCGGGAGGAAGTTTAAAAAGCCCATTTATCTTTTGCTTTTTGGGGGTGGGATTTAATTACAGTATCACTGTTTACCCTTTAAACAATAATACTTAAAAAAATAATAAAAAGTGTTACTCTGTTATAAAAACGTATGACTTGTGAATAACTAGGTCACAATAAGACACCTTTGTGTTCAGATGGAATTCTGCAGCTCCTCCAAAGAAAGGAACGAAAGGAAGAAATGGACTTTCTCTTCCATACAGTTTGTCAGAAACAGAAAATAAAGCACCTTTCCTAGATAAAATTAAACCCCTTCATAACTACCCTATAAAGTTAGTACTCTGCAGTAAACATCAGACTACGAGGAGGCCAGGCTTTCCAACCCCCAATTACACAAAACCTTGCATTGCATCCCATAGTTCCATTGACAACTGATATTTTACAATGCTTCTAGCAGTCAACAGACTGATAAGTAAGGTAAGTGGTAGAATAGTGGTAACTTCTCCCACTGCCATGTACATATTTTCACAATAGCACTTACAATCTGGTCTGTAACCATCTGGCCGAGATGTTCTTTTCACCAGCAAGCTGTAATTAAAAACAAAATCAACGCCATTTAAATCTGGATATTTACCTGAATAACATGCATAAAAACTATTCCCTTTATCAAAAAACTTCTGAGCCATGTGAATCACTGTTCTCGTTCTGCTTCTCCTCCCAACAATGTCCTGATGGCAGGGACGAGATGGGTGTGTTCCCTCTCAAAGTCCATCAGTGCCAGCCTTGAGGTGGCCGAAGGGCCGTGGCTGCTGCAGAACAATACAAAAGCATTTCCTCCCCTCTCCTCCACCCTCCCCTTAGTGACTCGGGCAGCTCCTCTGCAGAGCTCCCCATGCGATACTGCAGCATCAAATTAAAGTGGGACCTTGGAATGGGAACTTCCGCTGGAAAACATGCTGGGCTAGACTCATTAATGACTAAGTTTTGTGATTGTTTTACTCACCTTGCCACCTTAATCATTTTTGGCTTGCATTTTTCTATGTTATTAAGCAGAACTTTCATAGTCCTTCCAGTTCCAACGATATCCTTACAAAACATGAAAAATTGAATAAGTAAAAAAAACCAAAGGAAACCTGAAAAGAGGAAATCTGGACAATGACTGAGGAGTTCCACCTACTTATTTTGTGGAAATGATGTATTTTTCCCCGTGTATTGTGAGCCACATCCAAAAAAGGCCATAACTGAGCTCACACTCTTTGAAGCAACCACTTTCTACTCATAAAATAATTAGTTAAAGGACTGTCCACTTCCTCTTACAAATAGCTATATTTCTAGTACTTGGGATGTAACCTGGAACTGCAGATGACTTTACTGGGCACCGCAAGGATACAGGGATCAGACTTTTCATATTACACTCAAGACTACAGTATGTCAACACCTCTCCATGTCAGACTTAAATCTGCCCTATTTGTTGTTTTACTAGTCCCTACAAACACCTCCAGAGCTGCTGTACCCAACCTGACCTGAATGACATCAGTAGACACCTGGCTACAAAACTGGCCACGACATGGAGAGCAGCTCTTGATCCTGAACTCTGTGGGTGTGGGTTATTCATTAGCAACACCTTGTATCTGCTTCCCAGCTATCTAATAGCATTAACAAAGTTTGCTGCAGACATTCTTAATTTCTTACAGCAGTTAGCATTAGAAAATACAGAGCTCCTCGCAGCTACTCAGGTAACCAGCCATCTCTGTGGCTGATGACTTTTTTCCCCTCCTTTGCTAAGAAAAGACATTCCAACATTCATGCATGTCCTTCATTACGCTGTCCGGCTTAGTTCCCACACAAACAGACTTGGGCCTGGAATGCCAGTCAGATCCTGATGTGCTCTCTAACCATCCCGGTTGCTTTTCTGATATTTTAGAAGAGAATCATCTGCACTAATGAGGACAGAATTTGCCACACCGGTGAGGTGACACGTTTTTTTCCTCTGCATCTGAGCGCTGTTGATTTACATCGGCAACGTTATCTGTGACAGGCCCTCCCCAGGGGACGCTGCAGGATGCAGTGCTGAGGAGCAGGAGTCATGGGGACTTGAGAGGATGACTGACATTCTCAACCAGCGTGTGAACAGCCCTGGAGTTGTAAAGCATGTGCCAAAGGCTCCTGGGTATCACCAGGCAGAGTACCAATTACAGAGGCAGCAGTGTAGCTTGATCCCTCATGCAATTGCAAAAAGAGCGGGAGGTTATTAAGCAAATCAACCCCTCTCCCTCTTCACCACCTCCCAGAGAGAGAAGTGTAAACACAGAGGGGTTTTAGAAACTGAGCACACAATCACGGGCTTGTCTGTGGCTTTATCTAAGTACAATATGACATAAACACCCAACTTACCTCCACAATTAGAACATTCTGAAAGAAACAAACAAAAAGGAACACAATTACACAACGCTCATGGACTAAAAGAAACAAATGTTTGAAAAATAGAAATTAAGGTAGTTAGGCCCGTGTGCATATGTACAACACAGGAGGACAGAAGGAGTTTCCTGATTCATTTGTGTGCCCTGAAAAAGAGCGAGCCCTGGAGTCAGGGGCTATGACTTTATTCAGCCCTGTCTAGATTCTAGATTATCCCCCTCGTGCAAAAAGAGACGCAGCTTCAGAAAATAAAATTAGATAGACAAAATCCAAGCCGGATGAGCTTCACTTGATCCCAGCATGTCTAGCCATGTATTACAGTATACCCTATAGTTTGCTAAAATACTATTTCAAATGTAAATATGAGACTACAGCATTAACATCCTTACTCCGAAATGAATGGTCTTCCTCCCTCTCCCCACCCCCTGGAAACCTCACAGTAAAGGATTACAGGCCAAGTTCTACCACCTGTTCTCACACTGTGAAGCACCTTTTCTCTACAAATACTGCTGCTGAAACCAGCAGTATTACTTGAAGAGCAGGGGAGTGGTCCCGGCAAGAGCAGCGATGTCAAGCCTTATGACAGCATGATCACACAGGCTGTTCTTTTTGCTGAAATGGTTTATCTCAGCTCTAGAATCACAGTATCTAAGATGACTTCAGTTCTTCTATTAAGAGCAAGAATAAGAAGTAATGTCCTTATTGGAAGAAATAAAAATCTATTTATTAGTTGGCATTACGATATGCATGTACAAAAGGGTGGACTCTTACAATCTTGCATTCAGATCTACTTTCTGAGGTGAAACCTGCAATAGCAAGAGGGAAGTTATTTCACAAATGCCTGGATCTATCTATCTATGTGTACATCTTGCATGCATGCACACTTCCTATGTCCCACAAACTTGAGACAGGGAGTTTCATACCCTTGCAGTACTCACCAGATGAGCCTATGCCCCACTTCCTTTCTGTCAGCCTTGTTGGCTTTGCTACATACATAACACGAAGGCTGTCTAACTTCCTTTTTCATCACAGAATCCCAAGGCTGAGAGTTCTGAGAAGGACTCAAGCACCACGGAGAAGGAGTGTCTGAAGGGAGCGTGCTCATAAACAGCACACCTTTGACAGTTTCATTAATTGATATACAAATCTTCTTTATTTTTAACCTTGACAACAGAAATAATATATTAATAGAGATTATCCATATTTTTATTCGCACTGCAGTTCCTCCTAACAATCACAGTCTTGGCAGGGAGATATAGCGCGCTTCATGCATCAACCACTGCAGAAACATGTTACCATACACTATGTTATACCTGGATGCTTCTGAAATGGCAAAAGACTTGGTAAAGTTGTGGAGGGAACTCCTAGTAGTTCAGCAGATGTCAACAACAGAGATATCACTCCAGAAAGCCACTAATTTAGACTGAGCTCCAGTGGAATGTGTATTAATCTTGGAGGGTGGCTCCTTTTTGATGTTTTCATAACAGGTTTCACTGGTGGTTATCCTGCTTGGCACTCCTGACTTTCAACCTCTCAGCTGCTGACACAAACAACTCTGGATCCGAAAGACCTAGTCCTGTGGAGGTAAAGAGTCAAAGGCTTCTTCACAACAGAATTTCAAAGACACCCTAGAAATTTCTTCCTTCAAGAAAGAACAGAAGTATGTCAGTCTTTTAAGATGAAGCGACCAAAAGCATGTTCAGGAGAACCTTATGACAGGTATCCATCTTGAAGGAAGCCATTTGGATGAAGAAAAGGTTGGCTCTCATCTGGCTTCCTGGAAGAAGTCATAACTAGGAAAAACACTTCCAAAGGCTAGCCCAGGACACCTGGGTCTGAGGCATAAGCAAATCACTTGATTCAGTCAGGGGACACCTGAAGATTGTGTACAGGAGTAATGGTTTAACCATCCCCCAGGGAACTTGCACAGCTGGTGATACATGTAAACGTTTATGTGTGTATATAAACACACACACACACATATATAAAATATAGGGAGAGCGCAGAAGAGTTGACAAGGAAAGAACCTCACCAGAACTAAAGATGGAAATGAACTCCTTTAGTACCAGCAAAGAGTCCGGATGACTGTGGGTGGCACCTGGTACGAGAGGCTGACCTGACATCAGCCTGACATCCTGACCCATTCTGCCAGTTTCGTGCATCTCTTGCTGATCCTTCATACTGTTGACAAGACCTTTTCTCCCAAAGGAAATGCATAGATCTTCTCGTGACAAGACCTATCCGGAGGCTATGGCATGAGACGGGACACACCAAAACTGACATGGCAGAGGGCTGCAACGTCCTGCATTCGCAGACTGTGTCAGGCAAAGGCTGGTTGCTTCCTGAGTCGGGGAGAGTAACCATGATCAAACGCAGCCCACTGATCTCCAAGCAGGTCTACAGTGATGAGACAGCTCAGAGGTTAAACTGGGAAGTCAACCTGTGAGTTAGGGTGGGGATCAATGCCTGTAGAAATGTACAGCCACGGTTGTAGCTGAGCTGAAGATGGGTACTCATACAGCATAGCTCAGGCAGAGATGAAAAGCACAGGGCTGTGCTGAACTGAGGTTCCTGTGCCCACAGATGTAGGTAGGGGCTCCAAGTGACATAATATGGCCATTAAGGCATATTCATTCACACAAGGCTGTGACAGATTGAGAGGAAATCATAGTCCTGGGACATTTTGGTGACAGACAAATATGTTTCTTTGCTACCACAACTGTTTCAGGTATATCCTATCATGAGCAGCAATAAGGATTCCCTTGCTTACTCCCAAGCAAAAATCATAAAATCAGACAGAATGAGAGGACAGCAGCATCCCAGGCCATGGAATCATGATTAAACCAATAGGGTTTACCATTACTAATTAAACCTTACTAATTAACTTGTGAGAAAAAAATCATAGACATTAGTAGAAAATGGGGCTGAGGAGACCATGGAAGGTCATCAAGACTATTCTGTTGGCCCAAAGAATCAACTATCCCTCATAGATACCTGATTTACCTGTTCTCGAACATGATGAAGACTTCAGAACTTCCCCAGGCAATGTGTCTCAGTGCCTCATTTTGTAACAGCCAAAATAAAGTTAGAGAACATCTATTAGAGCTGAACTTGTTCTGCAGCAGACACAGTAAAAGTTCTATTTTCTTCACTTTTTAACTTCAGTATTTGAAGACAGATGTATTTCCTCAGTTTCCTCCTCTTCAGATCAAACAACCCTATTTATTCATCATTTTCTCACAAGATGTATTTTCTAGTTTTCTGATCATTCTTTTGCTTTCCTCTAGAACCTGTGCAGTTGGCCAGAATCCATCTCCAGCTGTGGTGCCCCGAACCAGAAAGAAGCCTTTTCTAGAAGAATAAAAGAACTACTTTGTATGCTTTACAAATAATCCTCCTCTCTATATATTCCAGTATAATAGTTTCATCTTTTACAAAGGTACACTGTTGTCTCATGTGCAACTTGTGATCCAGCTGTCATCTCCAGCTCAGAACTGTTGCTTAGTCAGTCTTCCCCACTTCTTGCGTATACGCAAAAGATTACCTCTATATAAACACAGAAGTTAGCATTCATCTTGATTGTCATTACATGTCATTCTTTGCACGAAGTTCTTAAAAAGATTTCTTCAGATCTTAATATTTCTTAAATAATACTATCTTGTAGTATCTTTTCCAGGTAGTATCACTAGCATTAAATGCTAGTTCTGTCTTTTAAATCATGAATTAAATATTTTATAGTCCCTGGAGAACATGCTTTAATGCATCCAGTCTGACAGTGAAGCATAATTAACTGTTTCTTGAGAACAGTTTTCCAACCAGTTATACATTCATCTAATAGAAATTTAATCTTGTCTACATATTCTTATCACAAATGACTCATATGAAGGAAAGAAGATTAACGTGGATTCAGACATGCCTGAAGGGCTTGTCTGGCCACAAGAGTGATAGTCACCTGTGCGTGACTTCAGCTGAAGTGCAAGATCTCGTATCTGTTGACTAACTGGAGAAGGAAGGATATTGCTGGACCCTGAAATTGTCTGACCAGCATTTTATTATTCTTCCCTCTTCTCCTCAGAGTCAAGGAGTCCAACGGTTACAAATGTATGCACTGGCAGATTCAGCTCTTTGAAAGTCCCTTTAATTGGGCCGTTGTCTAGGTCAGGTAACACAGATTCTGTTCTGTGTTATGCACATTCTCATTATTCCAAAACATTGATGAGGATTTTCTGTGCTATGAGAAATCCTGCAAGTACAGAATTTGTAGTGGAAAAGCCACTATAAAACATTTAGCTATGAAAACATGTTGTATCTATAAATAAGCAGGGATTCTGATCACTGAGAGCGATACGTTAATTCCTGTTTTGATCAGGCAGGGTTACTGTGACTGAAGTCACAATATTTACCTTTTGCTTATGACTGAAGGCATGCAAAATGGTTTGCCACCCTCTGGTACCGGAAACCATCTCCTTCAAAACAACATGATGTGCTGCAAAACTGGTTGTGTTGCTGCCTATCCCCTACCTTTCTCCTGTTGAAGCAGGTTACTCATAGAAGGGTTCCGGAAAAGGGATGGCAGAGCAGAGTAGCAGAGGAACAAACTGCCAAGAAATGTTTTGATAGACAGTATCCAAGCTGAGACAGTGGTGATGTGTAACTAAAACTGATTGAAATAGATTTGCTTATCCTTGAGCAGATGGATAGGAAAAGATAAAAGAAGAATGCAATGGATACGACCAATTGGTACATTATCAGTAATGTCACTGTCATCCTAAATCCAGAGCTGGTTGCATCCACATTTCTTGTGAAAGACTTTATTCAGCTTCCCCACGAAATCACCTGTGAGCTGGTGGGCAGGAGGCTGGTAAAACTCCTCAGCCTGTGGTGCTGCAGCAGTAACTGTCAGCTGGACAAATGACAGCAAGCTAAAGAGCGCTGAAGAAAACATCTTTTTTCAAGTGTATGTGTTTGAAGCTCCTGCACCACATAGATCAAGACTGTTTTCTGAGGCAACTGCAGAGGAGGAAACCACATGAAAAGAAAAGTAATCCAGCCTTCTGGAATGCATTTGATATTTTCTGTCTATTTTTGGAGCCTGGAGAACAGGAAATAGGAATATTTACTCTCATGTTGACTAGACTGAAGATGGCTTAATTTCTGAGTAGAGCCATCTTCACCAATACAATCTGTGAAGTACAGCCAGAAACCTAATAATGGTGCTAATATATCTCACAGTGAGACACAGGGAACAGTTTTTCAAACTATGTCCTGGAAATACTTCTTATATAGCCGAAATAAAGAAGGGGCAGTGGCTCAACTCTCAGAGGTAGAAACCCCTTTCTACTGAGCCCTTGCGAGAGAATCAGCGGCTTGCTTTGCTGATGGGTCAGAGGGATGGTTGGGAGATGATAGATATGTGTGATAGATATGACTGTGACTCATCCTGTGTTTACAGCTGTTCCTCCCAGGTAGCTGGCAGGAAGGAGGCTGGTGCAATACAGAATCATAGAATTACAGAATACCTCAAGTTAGAAGGGACCCGTAAGGATCATTGAGTCCAACTCCCTGCTCCTTACAGGACTACCTAAAACTAAATCATATGACTAAGAGCATTGTCCAGATGCTCCTTGAACTCTGACAGGCTTGAGGCCCTGACCACTTCCCTGGGGAGCTTGTTCCAGTAACTGACCCCTCTCCCAGTGAAGAATCCTTTCCTAATGTCCTTTCTGACCTCCCCCTGACACAGCTTCATTCCATTTCCTCATGTCCTATCGCTGGTCACCAGAGAGAGGAGATCCATACCTCCCCCTCCACTGCCCTTCTTGAGGAAGGTGTAGACTGCCATGAGGTCACTGCTCAGCCTTCTCTTCTCCCAGCTGTACAAACCAAGTGACCTCAGCTGCTCCTTGTAAGTCTTGTCCTTGAGACCTTTCACCATCTTGGTCACTCTCTTCTGGACACATTAATAGTTTGATGTCCTTCTTACATTGAGGAGCCCAAAACTGCACACAGTTTTCAGCAGTGCAGTGTGGAGTGGGACAATCCCCTCCCTCGACTGGCTTGATGCACAACAAGACACTGTCGGCTCTTTTGGCTGCTGGGGCACATTGTTGACTTATATTCAACCTGCCATCAAGCCAAACCTCCAGATTTTGCTCCACAGGGCTGCTCTCCAGCCTCTTGCCCCCTCCCTGTTTGCATGTACAACCAGGATCACCTCATCCAAGGTGGAGAATCCAGTACTCTCTGGCCTCTCCAGATCTCTCTGTAAGGCCTCCCTGCCCTCCAGGGAGTCCACACCTCCTCCGGGTTTAGTGTTACTTGCAAACTTAAGTTACTGTACATTTGATTCATGTCCAGATCATTTATAAAAACATTGTACTCTGTGTTTTTAAATGCAAATGGATGTTGTGAAGTTTAAAATTCTCCATTGTTGAGTGACTGGGCTGCACATGGACATGTGCACTGAGTAGAAATAATATTTGTGGTGTGAACTGGATCTACACAAAAATAAAATTTCTGTTCTCATATCCTCCTTTAGACAATAGTAGAAATAGTTCATAGCAGCAGCCTTGGGACATCTGGAAAATGCAGGAGGTTTTTGACACTATTAGAACTCTCTAAAATGAAGAAGAAATAATTTAAAATACCTGCATGCCATGGGAATTTGTCTCTGTTGTTAAAGAGGCACACTGTTGCCTTTATAATTAATTTCAATGTATCTGTGAATTATAACATTTTTAATAATGTACTGGAAATATGCAAAGATTGCAAATCTCTAGTTTACCACTTTTCAAAGCCCCACGAGCTTATACACGGTGAGTAGGTTGCTACTGTACGACACGTAAGAAAAATTCTGACTTGTAATAAGCTGAAAAAAAATCTCCGGCACTGAGTCAATATATTTCTATTGTTTACCTTCCGACAGGTCAGTAATAAATGGAACAATGTCAGCTAACAACACCAAGCAGAGTCATGAGATCATGTACGCCTCCTGCCTGACAAGTGCTGTGGAAACTATTTTTCACCTTCCTGGAAAAGAATAACAGGTTTTTTTTTCCTAGATTTTGATTTTATGTTCCATTTAGAAGACTGATTTCAAAGGAAAAATTTCTATGAAATAACAGCGCTTTGAAAATAGAATTGAATAAGAGTTTGAGGGAAAGGCTGTCTTTGAATTCACATAAAATATAAAATTTTAACAAGGTAAAATTCTAAGTTGCAAATTTAGAAAGGGGGAGTGTTTTCTGGAAAGCAGAAACTCTACTTAAGTAATGAAATAAACAACCATACCTAATGCAATACAACAGCTAAAAGGACAAACACAGTCCTTGCCTGTAGAGCAAGAAAATCAGGTAGGTACACAAAGAGGGTATTTTCTCCTTAAATGTTTCAGCATAAAATCAGTAGAATAACACACACACACACTAAACAAACAAGCACACAAACACACAAACAAACCCCAACCCCCAAAAGAAACAAAAAAATCTTAGGGAAAAAAAACAAAACCCCAAAACCAAACAGGGAAAGAACTTAAGACTGAGAAGAATAATTTGAGACCTGGAAAAAACACCTTAAAGTGAAGTAATAATTGTCACAGAAAGTAATATCTTTTATTTAATTAACAGCCAAGTTCCCAGTGGGAGAACATTTTTCTCAAAAGAACTTTGACCTTTTAGCCCACAACCTCAAAGAGACGACAAAATACCTTCAACAGCTGAGCCTGGGAACAAAAACTTAGACCTGCTGTATGCACTAGAAATCACAGACTCAATAAAATACTGGCTTTACAGCGCATGGTAATCTTCCATTGCAGCTGACCTCCAACTCATTTATCAGTGTTCCACAGCTGATAATTTGCTCTCTTATTTTAGCCCAGAGAAATTCTTAACATTTTTATTTGCCCCTTTGGTCACAGGACAGGTGATCATGTAAGGCAATCACTTTTTTTCTCCCAAATTGTCTGATTGCCGCATTAGGTTAAAAGGAAGAGTTTTTCTCAGTCTGTACTCATCTTGAAGTTTGCTGATTCTGTTCACATCAACAGAAGGATCTGCATGCTTGAAATTGTGTTTCTTCCAGCTATATAAATTGCCTAGTCATAATTTTCTGTTATTAATTCTACCTTCAAACTGTCTCATTTACATCTTACTGTATGCCAGGACTTTACAGCAGGCTCCCAATGTAGTACTTTGTCTAAGAGAAGTCTAAGCAATGACTGGATGATAGGCAAATCTGCAACCATATGGCAATATAAATTTGATAATGGCAAGCTGCTCAATCTAGTAGGCAAAGTTATTCAAAAAGGCAACAGTGAAAGGCAAAATGCTATTCAAATTCAGAAGAGAAAACTAGGTTCATCATTTTAGCAGTGATGACGGTTGACTGTTATATGAATATAATATGGAAGACTTTTGAGAAATTAGACACCTAAATAGGAGCTTTCTACAGGGTTCTAGAAAAGGTCACAAATGTCTGATTTTAATCTTTTCTGTTTGTCTGAACCACATCTTACAGCATTCCTGAAGGGACAGATATATCATATATCAAAAATTTTATGTTTTTAAGAGAGTTCGGTCAGGGCATGGTCAGCTGCTGATGGAAGCAATGTGGTTGAGAGTCTACACGCATAGACTCCAGCTACTTAAAGTCTCTAAAACTAGTTCAGTACCTCCAAGAGTTAACAGAGTGGGGAACATAATGGAGGGCATGAGGGTATACTCTCACTGCTTTGGTTTTTGTTCTCACTGTTTTTTTCTTAGTGAGCAGTGTGTTGAAAGCTGTACACACACGTGTTCCGCCTGCAGCCATCCTTACAGCACGCTTCTGTTGTGCCTAAGTAGAGCAAATTATCAACCTCAAGGTAAGGCAGGAATGGATCAATGTCTCTATTCTCTTATTTGAAGGAAAGAGTGTAATTCTCTGATCATCCGGAGCTGGAAGAGGATTTTCTGGACATAGAAATTCTCAAGAGAACTATGAACACATACGACGTAGAAGCAGGCAGACAGTTGGTGAGCAGAGCTCATGTGAAAAAATGAGACAGGAAGGCTGTGAAGTTTTATTTGAACTTTCCTTCCTCCAGAACAACAACAGCAAAAAAGAAAATAAGGATGAAGAGTAGAAGAGATTACCTAAACAAGAATTGCAAAGAAAGGTGACTGACTTTGGGAAAGAAAAAAAACAAAGTGCCTTTTGCTGTGAAAAGCAGCCGTTAAGGATGGCAACTGTCAGAAGAGTAGACAGCATAAAATCTAATTAAGAAAAAGCCCTTAAATGGCAGTTAAGCAGAGGTACTGAAGATGTGGAATGCTTCAAGGCACATAAAATCCACCTTTGAAAAGATGAAAAAGGCAAGGCAGCACATCTGATAGGAATAATGTAAGATGCAGAGATAAGTGGGAGACATGACTATTGCAGAAGTGTATGTGGATTTCGTATACCTCTACTGTCAAATAAATAGTCTCTATTGCACATAGTATTCTAAATAGAAGGCCGTTATTTTTTCTGCAAATTTATGGGCATTCTAGAAAGGAAAGGGAGAGAAAGCATGAGATTAGTCAAGGCAGTGAATACTGAAGGAGAGAAAGAAATGACAAACATAGAACCAATAGAATTCTGAGAAACAAATTGGAATGGTGAAGGATAAGATAATATGTATTTTAAATATAAAGAATAAAACCATGTTACACAGCTGCCCCATCTATGTTCTATTAAATACCGAAATGCTAATGTAGTTAGGAGAATGCTAGAGAAACATGTTGCATGGTGGATATCTTCCTCTGAGTGAAATCCCTTTCGATAAGAGCTGATCAGTTATTTTAGGAGAGCATCAGAGTAGTAGTAGCTCAAACCAACACAATGAAGTGCAGAGAGATCATAAGACATTCACTTTCTTTTTTTCTTGACTACTATTTATTACCTTCTACACTTCTCCAACAATGCTCAAACCACCAGGTGTCAACAAGATGTACTTGATATGAACAAGGGGAATAGCTCTTCATAAAGAACGTAAGGATTGATCCATATTACAGACAGATGGAATATCAGAAATCACTGGCTCCATAACTGTATCATACTAACTACATAACTACTTTGTTTTAATTAGAAGTTAGCCTAACAAATAAGAATGATTAATTTTGTTCACATTCTATGTTATGTAGAAATAGTGATACAGGCAAAAAACAAACGGAACCAATTTTGACATCAAATACATTATACAACTGTAATACGTATCTGCAATTGCAAAATTATATACTCTAAGTGTATGGTTTTGCCTAACCTCTCATTTGCAAGGAGACAAGTTTGAAAGGTTACAGGACACGTTACATCTGGAGTGATAGACAAAAAGATTCCTGTCAGTAGAGAGTTGGACCACGTAGCCAGCTACAAAGCTCTTGGGACAAAATATCCACCCATACCAGAGGCTAATGGCAGTGAGAACTCACACTCTGGTACAGCTGAATCTACTGAAGTTTCTAGATGTTTTAAAATTTACTTTGTTTAAATGTCAAAAGTACTTTAAAATGTCACAAATTTTTACAGTATTATGCAGTATGATTACAGTATTAATGCTAAATAGGGTTATATTATTTCTTCTTTCACCTTACCTACATAAATTTTCATAGCCATCTTGCTTGGAAACAATGCCTCTACTTTTCTCCCCATCTTCAAAATTTATTCCTCTTTACAAATATGAATGATAATTTTTGCCCACATGAGCATTTCACCTTTAAACTAATTGAGAACTAAGCAGCTACTTAACAACAAAATCAGCGACTGAGACATTTTCTGTTCACCACTTGCATCATGAAAGGAAAGATTTTGAAATTAGATTTTTTCTGCATGAGAGTCTTAAGCTATATCAGGACTCATTCTTCAAGTACCTTAATGATTCATGACATGGAAATCTTCATTCTTACATCTGTGACCTTCTTCTCAGAAGAAGAATTTCAACTTGTGGGTGATTTTCTTCAGGTAGCAGTTTGGGTCTGTATGCTAACTCTCCTCTCTCTCGGAATAGTTCTCTTTTTCATGGTTTGGGTTGTTATACATTTTTCTCAGGCTTATATTATTTTTATAAACAAAAGCATATTGCAGAGAAGTACAGAGGAGATATTCTTCCTTTTGAAAAGCTATTATCTTTAACAGCCTCTTTTTAATTAGCTTTTAAGATTTCTCGCTTTCTTTAAGCTTTCTCAGAAAAAAAACATTGTTAAAGAACAGCACGTTCATGAATATCCTCAGTAGTCTTTTTTTCCAATAATAACTAACACGTGGAAAATGACTTAGTTGTTCGTGAAGATTATAGGCTAGCTGAGGTTCCAGGTATTATTACTTAATGAAGAGCACTTTAAGATTAAAATCTCAGACTCTTCTGCCTGCAGATTTCAAAACGCTTTGTGTTATTGACGCTTTTGAACTTTACAGAAACTTAATGGAACATATATTCTGAACCCATGCTGGCACTTCTGAGAACACCTACCACGATCACTAAGTGAATGGGACTTACCTTGGCATATTAAATTTTCAATATAATTACAACCTTTTCTTATTAAGTACTCCAAGCAGACAGAAGCAGCATCCAGCTAACCTAAAAGCAGGGAAGCTGAATTCTATCATTAAGTATTCCACTACTTCTCTCAGTGACAGAATGGCTACTGGAGCCAGCAGTTTTAAAAGCCAGCAGCTAAACTAAGGTACTAAAAAACACTTCAAGGAAAGATTTACATTGACTGTAGGAGGCTCTGAATCAGTCTGCAAATGCCTGATTAGTAAAATGTGCTGAATACTTGCACTAATTGCTTAAGTCAACAACAGATGGAGAAGTTGGCATCCATGGACATAAGGCCAACTCCTTCATATATCCAACTTCAGATGGGCAAGTATGAACATTTGAGCTCAAGCTTTGCCTCCCAGCTTTTCTAGCAGTAAAATAAGTCTTAAGGAAACCCCATTCTCATGTGTTACAGTGAAAATGCTGTTTAATAATTCACACATCAGCTGTGTCACAGACAATCACAGATACATACAGCCGCCAAACATGCCTTGCCTTTAGCAAGTCTGCTCCCCCGGCAGTCCTGCTCTGCTTCAGCCTCTCCGCACCCAGCTTCCAGCTCTGGGATCCCCTCCTCAACAGCTGCCACCTTCGTTCCCAAACCAGCCCCTTCCCACCTACCCGAGATCCCAGCCTCCTTACCCCCTGATCTTAAACTACATTGCTGTTCAGTCTTCTCCCCAGGTATCTCCTAGCCTCCCAACAGCCAAATTTTATGTCATGTTATGTCATCCTCGGGAACAGGAGGGTCATGCCAATGAAAAACAGGTCACCAGGATTTTCAGTATAAGACAACAATTTACATCATCTTTGGGAAGAGCAGAACTTCTTGGGGTGAGATTTTCCTTCTCCCTCATACACATGTGGACACACACAACAGTCCTGTGAAAAAGATGTTTTGCCCCAGTGAATTCAAATGATACCAGGCATATTATATCTGAAAAAGGTATTAATAACTGGAACTATTCATGCAGAAAATTCGGAATTGGAAGTTGGGGAAGGGGAGCTGGCTTTGGAAGCTTAGAAAGTGTTTGGACTATCTGGGAAAGAGGTATGTTAGGTAAGATGAATAGGTGCACTGCCAGTTCTGCCTGTGAGGTAGAGAAATGTGCAAAATCATCATAGAAAAACAGGTAGCTCCAGCGTCTTGAATACAAGAAAGTAGCAAATCAATATTTTGCAGGAACACGATTAATGCTGTAGTGATAATTTAGAAACAAATGTGCAGAAGCAGTATTTAGAAGTGCAAATTGAGGACATACGTATCAATAAAATAGACTGAGTGTAACAGCATTTTTTTCATTTAAGTTCTAGTTGCATCAAAACCTATTTAATATTACTGAAATATTTAAAGTTATGTTTGTCTCTTCTTTTTCTTGTGTGCTATAGTACAACAAATCAAATTAATTTGCTAGTGCTACATTTGAGTGCTTTGAAGAAACCGGTATTACTTAGTGCCAGCTAATAAAAGAGTAACTGCATGTACAGTATAAATAACAAGGTAAGTATTATCTTGCCTTAATGCATAAGTAAAGAATCCATTTCTGACCATTTTCCACATAGACTGTTTGCCAAATGAAATCAGCCTTCCTTCCTCTTCAAAGTACTGCTTTGTATTAACACTGTTGAATGAAAATAGCCTTTTTACTGACTCAAACCACTCTCTCTCATTACCACTATGTTCAAACATAGTGCAAAGCAAATTCAGTCATGCAGCCAGACTGATGTTGAAATAAAAAAAAACAAAACCCATTTGATTACCTGAGTGAAAAGTTCCACAACTGAATTTTGTACAGTGAGCAAAACTGTATTAAACTCCTCATATACTGAATTCAACAGGGATGCTCAGCGTGCAGTGAGCTGGCATGCACCCAATGAGGGCAGTAAAAACAAGGCTCCATGACATAAACAAGCTCAGGAGAAGCATTCCAGTGCAAATTTTGACCACAATCTCACTGAGGGTATGTGTGTAACTATCGGAAAACCCCTGCAATCTGAAAGCAATGGCATTACAGCAATTTAATAGAGATTAATACATTTCTTTGATTCCAATATTAGTATCTGACGATCCATGTGCAAAATTCTATAGCTTTTCTGAAGCGCTTTTAGTGGATGTATTTTCTTTATTAAATTTAAAATCAACAAACCTTCCCAGTCAGCTTTGAAAGATCATCTCCTCCCATTATCTGCATATCTTGCACAGACTGATCATTCTGAAAGAAGAAAGACAAAACATTGAAATTGGATATAACGGTATAAAACAGAAACAGAAACATGGTAACTTTTTTTTCGGATCTTTCACAGTCTTGATTACCAACATTTTCTAATGCTTGTTAGTATTGGTGTATGACAAAACCCACTCTCACTTATTCCTGTGGTCTCCATCATCTCCTGGTTATATTTAAGCCAACATCAAGCTCCAGGCTTTACTAAAAAAAAGAAGAGGTCGCCTCTGTCTTTTTAAAATAAATGATGCTCCCTTGCTTGCTATTTCTTACTATGACAAGTGTTGAGTAATGTACTTGTCCCTTTTGCAGTGGGAAGACAGGCAGATCTCAACACTTAACCAAACACCTGTAAGAACTTTCTTTTCTTGGAAGAGTCTTTAGAAACACAGACAAAATGTGTTTACCTCTGTCACTCATACAGAGAACTCAGCTATTTTTGAAGACATTCACTCAGTATTTTTTTTGGGGGTGGAGGGGGGGACATGGACGAAAGTTTTGCAAAATTATCACTTGTTATCAAGACTAGTTTGGGTGTGCAATGCAGCTTCAAGAGTTTGGCTTTTGCTTTGTTCAGCTAACCCAAAGATAAAATCCTTGATGTCAGTTCTGTAAAATAAAATCCTGCCAATCAGGCCAAACTAAATACAACATGATAATATGCTTTAATTTTCCTATTAGAAAAGGTATTTTTTTTTAAAAAGTAAACCAGTAAGACAACTTCTTTGGATAATTTTTTTTTTTTACAGACATTTCTAGTTGAAACTTGTTCTGATCAAATATTCTCAACCATCTCTGGTTCAAATTCATTATCAGCAACACATGAAGTTAAGATCACGTAAGGGAGACATACAGGAGCCCTACTTTTAAAGGAAGACAGAGACCTTAAAGAAGGTAGCAAATTAAAAAAATATAGAGTCATGGCCAGGCTATATGAACTTTCCAGACAAAGCAAGAACAAAACTAAGTATTGTTAATGTGGGGTTTTTGCCAAATTGGTGCATGTGCTAATCGAGTTCCCCAAGTCATAGGAAGACAGCACTAGTCCAATTTTAATAATAGCTGCAGCACCACAATTTGATGCTGTAGGTTACCAGTTACCTCAGGAATTATCGTTACAAACAACCGACAGAAACATAATACTGGAATACTTTGTTTTAGTTCATAAATCCAGTGCTCTGATGTTTTTCCACAAATAAATAATGGGCCAGCAGGACTTAGAAGGCAGGTGAGGATTTACTGGGCTGAGGGGTTTACAGCTCTTCTTCTTCCCCTCAAAAAGCAGGGACAATTTCTCCAGGTTTGCATACTGCAGACTTTTACTTAGACTCCACTCCTCGAAAAACTCTCACACTACAGCTTTGTAAGAGGGTCTTAGCAACAACTGCCTTAAAAGACAGGTTTTAGACCCGTCTCCACTTTTTCTCCACCGGATCTAGGAGCTTTAGATCCTTTTCATGCTGCTCTGATTTGTTTCCTGGGAAACAGAGCTAAAGCAGGAATGAAGGTTACATCCCATATGTCTTCTAATATAAGTTTCAACATTTCTTTTATTTTTGTGAAGAAAAACATATTGGAAAAAAAACCCCAAACCAAACAAAACGAAGCAAGCAACAGATTCCTCAGAATATTATTTTAAAACTAAATAAAATATAGAGATAGGAGAAGATTTTATGTTCAGGCTGAAAAACGTAAGCCTTTTGTTGTAGAGCAAGCCAGGTCACTCTTCAAAAGTCAGGGACATACTCAGGTCAAGACTATGGTAAGCAGATAGTTTGTACTATCTATCATGGCATGTGTAACCAAGGCAGTGATAATTTTGTTTCTCATTTCCAAATAAGAAAGACTGACATGTGAGTAACAACCAACATGCAGGAATTACTGAAGGGGCAGTTTGCCCTTAGTTACTTGTTTAAAAAGAGGGAGAAAAAAAATGTGAGCAGCAATGATTAATGAATTTATTTATTTTTAACTAAAAAAAAAAAATCTCTTTTAGTGGTCTGCACAGCAGCACTGTTTCCTTTGCATTTGGTATTTCTGGCTCTGGCTGAAAGGAAGATGCTGAAATAGCATCCTCATTGCTGGCAAGCAGTTAAGCAAACACAAAAGCCATTGAGAGATGAGGGATCAGAGCATCCTGTCAATCTGCGTATTCACACACTGGCTGTTGTGACACAACTGCACACAATTATGAAAACCCTCATGTTCTGACAGGAGAAAAATGTCTGTCAGTGGACAGGATTGTGTATTTATCATGCCTAAAAAACATATATAAAAATGCAGCTCAGAATCCTCAAGCCAAGGTGCTCTGAAGAAATGTAAAGAAATCACTTACATCGTGCACTAGAGCAGTTCTATTGAAACAAAAATAATTCAGGTCATTGATTTTAATGTCACTTATAACTATAACTCTATGCTCATCAACTAACTCATATTGTAAAATATGTACCTGCCAAACTGCAAGATTCAATACCACGTTGTCACATTACCATAATCATCATGTTCATATAGATAATGTGCACACTACGGTTGCCATAGGAACCTCTCCATGCTTTTTTTCTGAATTCTCAGTTTATCATTTCAAAATAACACTCCACTAAATGTTAAGTATAACGTGCAATAAATATCAGGGAAGGAAAAAAAAATGGTACTGTTTCATTCAGTACCAATTACTGTCAATTCAGAACCTTTGGCTTAATTTTCATGGTCTCAAGTCATTCAGAGCTTCTTTTTAGCTTTGGGACTTGTTCCATATCTTGATAAAACCAATATGATTGAGTTTCTAAGGCTTCTTATAAATGTAGAGACATGAATTAAAGGGTCCCTTTCCGTCTCCCAAAGTTCCTCAATATTTGCTTTTTAACATCCCTAAACCCCATCAACACTATTTTCCCCATTAAATGCTTGACACTGAATGTAATGTCCCAGATAAAGTCATACCAAAATCACACTGTATTTTGGTTAATGCAGCACAAAATTTACAGCAACTGCTTCTAACAAGACATGATGCATTTTGTCACATCACAAGCTATATTTAATACTGCCTTTATGATTTTTTCCTGTGTTTAATAAATCTGCATTTTCCAGGCGAAGTCTCAGTTTCTTTGGTTTTACTTACTGTGTTGTGCTTTTTCACCTGTTCATCTTTATTTTATAATTTTATTTCATTCAGACCTTGTCAATAGACATTTTCAGATCCTATGCATACTTGATGAATGAAAGCAAGAATGTTGCTGTTTCCACCTCTATTTTTCAAGGCATGCAAGATAAAACTCTGACTTTCTATGTTGATTGGAAGTATAGATATTTAAATTCCATCTATACTAAGTCATGTCTTTTGAACTGGGTGGGGCACAGAATTATTACATCTCTTTTACATCTCCTGAGATCAGCACTTGGACATAGTTCAAGTTACAAGTGAAATGAGTTGGGTGGTCTCAGGAAAATTTATTATAAGCAGCATTGCTCATCTGAAAATGGCACCAAACTGTGAACATCTGCTACCCTTCTGAAGAAACAGAATCTGGAGTACATTAATACTGGGCTCACTGGAAAAATCATGGTAAAAAAAAGAAGCTCCAACATAACAGTTAAAATGCATAACTAAATTATGAAATATGGACACCAGGTCATTATCACACATTTAGTTACTGTAGTCTGCACAGTTCATGTGGAATTTCTTGGAAAAATATGTGATTACCTTTTTTTCTCCCAAAATTCATTAGGGAAACTCTTAACAAAGAAGGATGTGACCATCGTATCTGTTCTACTTTGCTTTCTGCCACTTGGGTGACACAGCAGATCCGCTAACCTGAGGATTCCCATGAAGACAGCTCTCTCACTTTGCACCATCCCACCTCCGGGAAGGTTTTGACAAAAGAAGAAGTGATTGACAGACCATCACTTTCAGTTGTCCCTTGGAACTTCAAGCCATTGAATGCAGAGCATCCCTAAGGATTCTAAAGCAGAGTAGAATTCAGTCTCCACACTTACTTTGGCCTCAGCTTTTCATTTTCCATTAAGACTGTCATTAAGACTGCATGTGATCTATGCTGCTTCTGCTCTCATAGGGTGACCCATGACCTTGAAATGCCTTCATTAAAGACAGGGTAATTCTGTTCCTAATTTAGGCATCTGAAAGTTGAGACAACTAAATCTATGCATCCCGGGCTCTCTTCTTAATCAAAAAAAAGATAAATTATGTAAATCACCTGTTTCTCCATATGGGATATCTACAGCAAATAACTTACACCTAGACATCTAACTGTGAGAAAACTGAAGTTAGGTGAGATAAATCCCAGTTTAAGAGATGAGATAAGTATTTTCTTCCTAAAAAAACCTCACTGAGCACTCAGAAAGAAACCATTTTTAGTTCATTTACCACAAGCACAAAAGAAGCAATGATCTTGACTATCGGCCATTAGTAACATCTTGAACTATCCACTCTAGGCTCTATCTCACACAAACATTTACCATATTTCCTCTTGGCACCACCCCAGGATAATTTGCTTGCTTGTTTACTCAAAGGTTTTATTATAATCTAGGTGAAATAAATTTGAGAAGAGATTTCTAAAGATATTATTTCAAACTAGCATTTCTTCCAAATTATGTCAGACACACACACAAAATATTAACAACTCGTGTTTGCAGATTTTTTTCAAAAAACATTACACTGGATGATTGATAGGGCCCTACACTCCAAACGTCTTGGAGCAGACATATAAATTTACCTATAAAACAATCAGATTTAATGTGTGTGGGGTTCATGATCATCAAAAATGGAGTCTTAATGACCCTCAATAAAACAGTAATTTGCATTTGATACTGGAGGAAGGATAGCAACTGGGGAGGCCACACTAACAGTAACTTTGAATGTGATCTAAACAGCTACATTTTGAATGGCACTGAGAGAACAAGGTATATGGTATTAAAGTGAAAGAGGAGATGACAATTACCAAGGTGATGAATGACGAGGATTTGAACAAAATTCTTGGTAGTGCATACAGTAAAGAAAACCTGAGGCTTTGAAACATCACATGGACATAATTGAATTGAAATGGATATATGTTTTCAGATCTATGGCTACAATACGCTGCTGCAATAGAAACTGAAAATGACAGAAAGCCCAAGCAGAACTGTATACTCTGGTACACAAATTAACACACATTACAGATACATTTTTCAGTTGAGAAAAAACACGACGCTTAGATGAAAGCAGAGCAGATATGACAAGAAATTACTTTCCAGTTAACATCTTTCAAAAAAGAAACCAGAGAAGCAATGTCTGTCACCCGGCTTTTAAAAAGAAAATTATTAATTCTATGTGATTTAGCTGCAGCAAACTCATTCATAATAGAACCAAGATTTCTGAATTTTAAAAAAATAGCGTTGCAGGAATTAATTGCAGGTATTGGCAGAGTTTAGATAGATGTATCCGCAAGTATAAAGACTTCTGCTTTGAAATTATATACTGTTCAATAATTATAGTATCTTTTGCTACATGACCATGCTGTACTATCTCAGTCATGAACATAATAATTAAAATTAAAATTTTGATGTTCCGGTTTGGATTCTGACACTCTAGCATGAAACCTATTTGGTATGCAGCCTGCCTCCTGAGAAGTACTTCAATATATGAATATTCTGGTTAGGAAAGTGTCAGTGTGGCATCTACATCATCCGTTAACCTATTTTGACTACGAGGTAAAGTCGAACTGATATATAAAGTAGAGGCTATGAAATGATTCTCAGTATATCAGCAGAAGTAAGAAGATCTGCAGAGTGGGAATACCTAAGATGCTGTACTTAAAAGCAACACACACTTGAACTGACACCATTTTTGGGTTTCTTTTCTAAAGAACAACAGCTAAGAACAAAAGACCTCAAAAGCGTAGGTCAGAACACAGGCTGTCATGGTTTTCATAGCAGGCAACTAGAAGGACTATCCAGGCTTAACTAGCAACATTCAGAAGACAACTAGTAAGTACTGTTAAGCTGGAGACCTGTGCAAATGAGTGGGAATGATATGGATCTCTTCCCAGTAAAGACTGGAAATCACGCCTTCCCTTCCCCAGAATCAAATGTATACCAAATGGCAGATAGCAACCTCCAGGGCGCACCCACATCCAAAATAATCCAAGTGCCAGGTCACCGACATATTTGTAGGAGGTGCTTTGAATACCTGGCGACCAAGCCAACAACGCTGAACCAACTGGAAATCAAGTACAGGAAACTGGCATACACCCACCGCCAGAACATCACCTGTCCCACAGGGACAGTAAAGGTACATTTGCACTGAAACACTGATGGTTTCATGTGGCTCTGTTAGCTTTAACACTGGGGCTACGATGCTTCTTGAGCTGCTTAGTAACCACACAACTGACTATAATGGGCTGAGATCCATCTCATTGCTATTGCCAGCATAACCTGAGATAGTAAAATTTAAACTGGAGCTCCAGTTACTACAGTGTAAGACATAATTTATATCTCTACGGTTAGATCTACAGTACAACTGATTTGAAGGTCTTGCTTAGCTTTTATTCTTTTTCTTCCTTCTTGTTATTCCTTAGCAAAAAACCCCTCCATCGTACAGGTCTGGAAGTGCTTCAGATTCAGGCCAGTCTATCCAGTTCCAGGGAAGGCCAGAGTTCTGCAATGAGGAAGTTGGCTTTGGACAGAGAAACGCAAAGAATGAACTTACTGACAGCTCCTTATCAGCTGACCTGTGGTAACACGTGTATGTTTCTTCCTTGCTGTAAAAGCAGGGCAGATCGTTCAGCTTAAACAGCTCTCTCTCAGGGCAACTGTAAGTCATTTAACTTAATAAATTGGATTGTTTACAGACATGTTCACATATTCAGTAATGTCTTGGCTGCCAGGACTCCTGCATGCCTTCTCTTATTAAATCCAAAGAAGGTAAGGTGTCTTGAAATAGGTACCAGAAAATTCATCCGCTATTAAGAGCTGCTTCCATGGAGAACCTCTGGTATCTAATGAAGCATAAACTGCCACTGAAGCTGTTCCCTTCCCAGTCAAGGCATTTGGAAGGGATCTCTCTTGTGTGTACTCTCAAACGTCAACAAAAGTAAACTCACATGCCACCTTAATGCAGTTAATACAGGTTAATGCAGATCATACCTGCAACTAAGAACATAGTTTCTAGGGGCAAATATTGAAAGTTGTAAATTCTTTAGGCACTTTTAGTTTACTGGAAGCACGTGTTCAACACTTTATTTTCCACTTATTAATAAGTTCTGTAGATATACAGAATAAATATATTTTAAACATTTTAAGGAAATACAATCTTCTAAAAACATGACTGCATACATAATTTACCCCTGTAGTTTTACTGTAGTTAAAACTTTCCTTAAAATCTCTAAATGGAGATATGATTTCAGTTTTACTGGCATAAATAAACTTGAAGTAACTGCACAAAAACCAGCCAAATTTGTAAATTGCAGCGGAATTTAGACCAGTTATCTTAGCTAAGAAAGATTATAGACAATAAATTATTTCTTAATTTCCTTTCTGGTTTAGCAATTAAGTTTTATCTTTGATTGGTACTGGTTCAATGTGCTATTTTGTTTAAGAATGAGGCAGTACGATTGCAGCACCACAGAATAACCATGTGGCACAAACAGCACCTGTGCACTTCAATAGATCACCAAGAACTGAAATCAAGAACATGTGATACCAAATGTTCTGAACAGTATATACATCAGAAACACAATATACCCTCAAATCTCAGGTTAGTTTCCACAGTGCAGTCTGAGGTTTCCTTGTGTTATTAACTTTTTATTCTGTAAAATAACATTTCAAACATAGAGGTAAAATCTGCGTATGTTCCAGGATGAGAAAAGGGAGTAACAATTTCATAGGGCTGTTCAGTCCTGTGAGGTGTGGTTCACACTTTGTATGATGGGAGGCAAATAAAATTTAAAACTTACAGCCAAAAGAACAACTTAGGAAGTGAACTTCTATAATCCTACTCAGGAACTCATTTTGGACTGCCAGGAGGTATTACTAAGACTGTCCATCATTTGGGATAATAAAGTAATAAAATCCCACATTCCTGGTATAGGAGAATTGGTCTTCTTTTCTTCCTCAGCTCTCAGAAGACCACCATAAACTAAAGAGTGAAGGGAAAAATCTTCCTCCTGTGACTATGCTATGGTAATGCAGAAATGGTAAAGGACACCAAGCATGGTATGGCCAGCTATACTTGCCCCAGCTGGGAAAAGGTCAGGTTGGGTTCCCATCCACGTTAACTGGAGTATCTGTCTTTTACCCAATTACTTTTTAGCATTAAATGCATGAACATTACAGCAACAGAACTGGAAGTCATATTTTCCAGCATCAACAGAGGATCTCAGCATGCCAGCTGGGACACTACTAGATCCATATGTACCATCTTACCCCATTTTTTAAAATGGGTTGTAAAGTAATGAGCAAAAGTAAACATTGTGAAAAATTGTACAGTGAATTTGTAGCTCAGTATAACCCCCCCTGTCCCTTGGGGGTTCTGAAAGCACAAGAGAAAACAGCTTTCTCTAGACTAAGCACAAAGAACTAACCTTCTGACCCTGACTATCAGCAGTTCCTAGGATTTGGTGATACAAGGAAAGTAGGAGAAGAATCTTCAAATTTGTCAAACAGCCACAGGCTGAGAAAGCAGATAGATAGGTGCAGGCAAATTCACAAAAGATGAGACTGATAAAAACCTCAAATGTTTAGTCCCTTCCAGCAATCTGGAGTCTAGTGTTTCACCGACTTACAGTTTGGCAGCGCTGTCTCTCATACCACGATGTGTAGTCCCTTGGCTAGTGACAACTTGGAAACTTTTGACAAGGCAGATATCCTTTGTGAGCTTTCTTGCAAGGTTATTTTACAGCATCCCTTCTCTATATAAATATTGTAACTTCTGTCTATCAAATGAGAAGAAAAGAATTTTGTCTTTGTCAATACAGTAATTATTGTTATATTCCTTTAAAGTAACCTTTTCGGTTTATGCCTTACAGCACCCTTGGGGTGTGGCCCTACAAGAACATTGCACATGCTATGATCTGTTTTAAGAAGCAGCATTTAAGGGATGCCAGTAAAAGAGTCATAGAATTCCTTGGGAAAATTAGAACCCTCCGGCTTCTTTTAATTAATTTTGCTCCATTTCAGATCTTAATATTAAAACCACACACTAAATGGTATTATTAGCATCCAAATAAGTAATCAAGGTGATATTTTTCCAGTGCATAAACATGTCACGATACCTTCAAACTTGCCAGACCTTACTTGTGCAACAGGATTACCAGCCATTATATTCTGGACCTTTCTTACACATAAGAGCCTACCTATCTCCCTGTCACTGTACAAATCTGTGAAGCAGACTGAAAATACAGATTCTCTTGGTGACATATACTAATGCTGTAAATGCCATAATTTAGTAGTAGCTGGCTGTATTTTTGGTGGAATACGAAACAAAATATTTCACTAAGACTAACCTTCAGTTTTTCAGGCTTTGTAACAAACCACTGCTTTACAACAAATACTGTGTCCAGGGGAACCTTAAAATCTAACCCTTTGAAAAGATGGCCTCTTGAATACTTTTAATGAGGTCCCTTGGTGCTTTGAATCTGTTCTGAGACTGACCAATTTTAAAAACATCCATGGTCACAAATGTTAAGGTGTTCCAGAAACCTGCATTGCTTAAAAAACACCAAAATATTTAAGCTCACGAAAAGACATATTAAAAAAAAACCAAAACAACTTATGAAAAATTAAGTTCAGATCTAAAACTCCATTTACCCACAGTAGCTATACCCACTGTAACATACTGTAATCTAAAACATTTATTTCAAATTGGAAAACATTTTTCAAAAGAAAACATTACAGCTTGTTAGAAAAATGTGACCCTTGGGGAGACAAATTTCTCCAGAAAGATTAGAAAATACCTCTTGTGGAGTTTTCTTTAGATTTGAAGTCCAGAGGAACAGAATGTCAACTCGCAACACAGGAAAATAAAAATTTTTCAGTTGGAAAAAAGGATTCCACGGCTAAAAATCACAAAATGGTACAAAGGAAGACAATAGCAAGCAGGCAACAATGGATGAAAAGGAAAATTATCTTGACAAGGCAAGTAATTACTTGCTTTAATATGCCCCATAAATGCGCTCAAACAATATTTTGCTGTTGCTGGAGAGCTGTAGCACAGCTCAGTACCGCTCTGCCTTCACTACCACATCTGTTCTCGTTCTGTCCCCATGGCAATCAGGCCGCTTCCTACTCAGTTCTCCCCCGGCTGAGCTGTTTGGTTCCCCCAAATCTTTTATATGTGAGTCAGAAACACTTACTCATACTTAAAAAAAAAAAAAAATCACCAAGAATTCAGATGGTGCTAACATATTTAAGTGGTGTGTAGGTGTGTTATCTGATGCACACAGTTGCAGAGATCACTCTACTCTCTCTGAGTAAGTTTTACATTACAGATAAACTTGATAAACTGACTGTATGATAGGATTATTATGACCTTTCCTGAACTATGCCCACAAACTAACGCCTACTTATATTATTAGTAACACTCCAAGCCCCTAAGCGGCGTCCAACAGGAAAATACAGTATGTTTTCATGAAAATAATTTAAATCAGGAACATTTTCTTCCTCCTTACACTCAAGACAGCCCCAAGCAGGTGATGAATTTAAGGTCTCATATCTCACAACTTTGCCATCACGTTAAATGGAAGCTGTAGATGCTTAGAAAGGAGAGCATCTGTCTCCAGACCTGAGAAGTTCCACAACAATGAATTTTAAGGTCACATTTTATTATATACAGTATAGCCTTCTCCGGTTTGCCTCAGAATACTTGGAAAATGAACATTTGGACACAGTTAGGAGGACTGTAGCCTCTCCAAACATTCTGTCCACACAAATTATGATCTGTTTCCAGAGTTCCTTGCCTTCTTAACCATCACAGCTCTTACTAAGTTTCAGGAAATAACTGAAGCATCAGAGATACAGAGATAGCATCAGTGCCTGCTTAAGACCTGGGAGCATCTTTGGCTTGGATCTGTAAAGGACCTTTTACTCACTCGCTTTAGCGGGTTTAAGCATTTCATAGTGCTTTTACTCAAAAATACACTACTGCTTAGGATGCAAATGCCTTTTTATCCATTCATAGACATGGAAAAGTACACAGAGATAAAATCCCCTTTGAAATCTACTCCCTAGGAGTAGATTTCAAGTCCCAGATCTCTCATCTTTAGCTTGCCCATAACACATCTCTTTGGCAGCACTACCTACAATCACTAAAACACATTTAGCAGAACAGCAACAACTTTAAGGTCTATATCCTGGACACTGGTAGGTTCTATGGACTACAAGTCATATTTTTCTTGCTCATCAGCTTCTACAAGCATAACATGTGCAAAATTCTCTGTACAGGTGTTTACTGACTGCAGTGCTGACTGCAAGCCATGCATCTGAAAAAGGTTAAAAGAGTATATTTTAGTTTTTGAATGTCTAGTGCATACACATCCTCTCTTCAAATGAAATAAATAAACCACATTTTGCCCACACTGAAGCTATTTATTTGTATGTCAAATTGATAATTCACAGATAATTTGGAGATCAGTGCTACAGAATTATTGCAGAATTTGGCCTTAAAGTTGATAGGAATTCATTCTACCGGATAGGCTCCAATTTGGATTTTTTCCACAGCTACTCAGCATCAAGTAGATGACACGGTCATCAGCTAAAGTGGGTCCGTGAAGCAAAATAAAGGAAACTTGCAACCTGCCCAAAAAAACCCCTACAAGTACGAGAGCTAATGTGGATTCTCTTTCATCTAACGACATGCCTTTTTTCCTCAGGAAATCATAAGTTGTGTTTTCGTGGCACACAGGGGATAAACAATCATTGCTACACTGCTGTGGAGTCTGGGTATAGATATGAATCATTGAATGCAAGCAATACATTTAGTTGTTTCTTTTGTTTTGTTAAATAAATAAAACTATTTTGAAGTTAGTTGCTTTTTAGGGTCAGGATACTGTTTTCAGATGTAAGTTCATACTGATCTCAAAAAACCTCCAAGTTCCATACAGTACAATTACACTGAATAAGAATAGGTTATTATGCAAAGCAGGAATGTACATTTTACACCATTCTCTACTCTGATTATAGTCCGATGCCTCATGCTGTTTTGCTTTTTAAGATGTGAGTATTCAGCAATGGTGTATGAGAAGTAAAGCGACATGTCAGAAAACTAAATTACTTTCCTATTTACCAACTGGCTTTCAATTTACTCAGTATAAAATCCCTCTGTTCCTTACTCCTACAGTAGAGAGATTTACCAAAACTATTTACTGAAATGGCTTCATATAGCAAAAACATTCAGATTTCTGCTACACAATGCTTCTTTTGTTGCTTGTTTTCAGAATTCTCCAGCACTAATGGCCCAGTTTATGCCAAGATTAATAACAAGCAGTTGTAAATATATTTCCAACAACTGGAGGCTGAAGAGGAAACAGATCGTATCAATGGATTTGTTTGTGAACAGATTTCAATGCAACCATTGTGTGTGGATTACAATTCAGAGATCACTTTTTTTTACTAGTTATGTTTTGGAAACCATAAATAATTTTAAAGAATTGTATGAATTGACCAAATCCACATAATCCTCTAGAATTTTCCTCCAAGTAACTACCAAACAACATTCCTTTGAACTTTATTTATATTTTTCAGGATGATTTTCAATAATAAATTCTTGACATCGGAAGATGAAGATGAATCCACAATTCAGTTATGTGGAAAACAGATCAACATTCTGTAATAATCTGTGCTCAAGATATAATTAACAACTAAAATGGATAACATGATTGTCAACAATTCCTCTACTATCCTCTTTCAGAACTGCACTGCACAATTTCATAGAATCACAGTATCATAGAATAGTTTAGGTTGGAACAGACCTTTAAAGGTCACCTAGTCCTACCCCCTCTGCAACGAGCAGGGACATCTTCAGCTAGATCAGGTTGCTCAGGTTGATCCAACCTGATCCTGAGTTTTTCAAGGGATGGGGCATCTACCACCTCTCTGGGCAACCTGTTCCAGTGTTTCACCACCCTCATGGTAAAAAATTTCTTCCTTACATGTTGTCTAAATCTACTCTCTTTCAGTTTACAACCATAACCCCTTGTCTTATCACAACAGGCCCTACTAAAAAGTCTGTCCCCACCTTTCTTATAAGTCTCCTTTAAGTATTGTAAGGTTGCTACAAGGTCTCCTTGGAGTCTTCTCCAGGCTGAACAACCCAAACTCTCTCAACTTGTGTTCACAGCAGAGATGCTCCCCACTTCTGGTCTTCTTTGTAGCCCTCCTCTTGTCCCCTTCTAACAGGTCCATCTTCTTACCTTGGGGGCCCAGAGCTGGATGCAGTACTCCAGGTGGGGTCTCAAAGCTTTTCAAAATAAGAGTTTATTATAACAGTGTTATTTCTAAATAACAGAGGTATAGAGAGGTTACTGACCTTCTGTCACTATAGCCCACACAAGAATAACCAAGCAAATCACAAAAGTCTTAAGGAGAATTATCATTCTAACTCCTAATTTAGCTCTCCAGGGGTTTCAGTGAAAAAAAGCTATGCTATGAGAATACTAAATGTTTCACGAGAACAGGTAGCAATGCATGTGTAAAGCACACTGGTGTATGCATCAGCCCCCTCCACCAGTTTCAACAACTCTTATCATGATTCTTTTGATTTTTAGCTTAGATCATCTGTCCACTAATGAAGTTTTTATTCATATGTATTTACTTGCTCTTCTGCTGACAGGTTGCCGAGAATTTCTCAAGACAGTCTACAGACTTCTTCCTCTACTTCTCCACTTAGTTTTTCCAATCCCATTTCAAAACTGAGCTTTGGTTTAAAGATCACCTTTAGCATACCCATGGAACAGGATTAGTTGATATTGTTCCATCGATTAGTAGGGGATTAGACTTGATGAGCCAGAACATCCTCTTCTGTCATAAACTGTCTCTCACTCACTGAACAAAGAGAAGCTCTAATTATTGTTTGTGAACACTCTAGTCTTCTGCTATGGTTCTCATGCTCTGCTTTTTTACTAAAACATATTCCATTCAGCCCTGCTCTTCTTGACATCCATGTCCCCCTATTCCTTTGTTCACTCACTCTTTTGGTTCATCCTCAAGCATCATTTCTTGTCCAGTCCTATCCATTAATTTGTAAATACCCTCATAAAACACCTTCCTGCTTCCTCTGTTGTACTTCCCTCTGGGTTCTTCCTAATTAGTTCTTTAATCTGCTAGTTATCAATATCACAAACATATTAAAAAATTTCTGGATCTGTGTTTGTTAACTCTCTTGCTAGTGTCATTTTCTCCTTAGACAACATTCCCAACCCCCACTTCTTCCTCCATTACTTTTCATCCTTAACTTCAACCTATGATGTTACTGAAAATAATTTTGAATTCTTCTATCGATCTGAAACTCTCACCTCTTTTCAACTTCAGAGCTCTGATTCTCTGCGGAGGAGCAATCACTAGGAAAAAGGTAGTATGGTGAAAACTGAACATATTAAATTTTATTCATTAATCCAGTTTTAAACTCAAATCTCTGCAGTCCTGTTCCTGACATTAAAATCCAATGTCTTGGAACTTAATATCCAAGAAGCTGCCAAATTCTACCAGTTCTTACATCAATGGTTCCAGGATACATTGTTTTCCTCTAAAACTGGGCACGCAGCTTTGCAGACCTGCATCATATTTCATGTAAGGGCTATTCTAGAGCTTCCTTGTCTACCCACTATACTTATTGCCTCACTTTTCTTGAGTTCATTCAAAAAAGTGTATGCTTTCTCTTTTCTGCCTCTTAAAACTCAGAGCTGCTGCTTCTCATTCAAATTTACATCATTAATTTTATTTTCCTTTCCATTTATTCCCCAATTCTTAACATTAAGTCTACACAATACTTCCATATCTGTTTATTTCTGAAATCATATTTTTCAGCTCTCACCTTGGTGCTTTCTTTTAATTTGTCCACTGTGCTCAAAGCTTGTAAAGTCACCATGCAGGCTCTAATCAAATCCCCACTTAAACCACCTGCTTGTTTTGAGCCCACACAAAATTGAAATGAGAACAAGTCTATCATGTAACCGATAAGTCTACAAGAAATGGCTTTCTACAAGAATGGCATTTCTATGGAGGAAATCTATCCACGTATCTTCCACTCATGATTCTTTTAATTCCATAATTATTTTTAATATCATTCTTACTGATTAAGAAGCCTTAAAAATCTGAGTTATAACAATGTTATCACGTGTTTCTTTGCAAATTTCTTGATTTACAGTATAAACTTTGTTTAAAATTAAGCACACCTAATTTTTTGGTTTTTGATCTCCACCTGAGTCTATAAGTTTCTGTCCATGTGTGTAAACTCCTTAACCTTCTGCACTGTATTGTTTTAGGATTCTACTGAAAAAAAAATAAAGAAAGAAATGGAAAAATACAGTTTGGTTGTTAGAGGAAATAAAAATATACTTTCAGAGAAGGCTGCACCTCCAGTTTCAGTTGCAGGATTTACACTAAAAGTCTAAGAACTAATGATGGTGTCTGTAGAATTTAAGCAGTATAACCACATCATTTTTAGGCTACAGCTTCCTAAGTTAGATTCCACTTTGCTTCCTCTAAAAATAATAATCAAATGGTATTTTCCCACATTACCTGTTTATATACTAAATTCAGTAATCTGACAGGTCAATTTGAGGTAATGAAACAAGACACCACTTGTAAAACACAGGAAAGTTTATCATTAAAATGCCCAGGCTTAACCGCACGTCAATACTTTGCAAACCAGACAAAACCATCCTGATCACAAGTACAAGCAGCCACTCATCTCATTAATATTCAGAGAATCTGTAATGTAATATGCTTGTTTTAAAAAAAAAGCAATTAATTTGAATGAAGAAGTCTAAGAAAGGATTTACATGTCCAACTTTCATCTATGTAATGTGAAAGCAGATCTTAACTGCTATTAATACTAATTAAGTGTCGAAATTCTGGAATATGATGACAGGTTTGAAAAACGAACAGCCATGTAAAGCTGGTCATATTTGTAAATCTCCTTTTCCTGTAACCCTGTCCATATGCCAGACATCAAAGTACAACATTTTCCACTGATACTTTGCAGTTAAGATGTACCTCACTGATGCCAAGATCTGACTTGGGGTCACAATTACAGCCCATTTTTGCTATACAATTAAACCATGAAATCTCACTTTAAATTACAACCTCTAAAAATCAACTAACCTTTCAGTATTGAAGTTGGAATGAGACAGTTCAAAAATTCCAGAGTTTGAGCTGATATTAGTTGTTGGATTTAAACAGCTGAAGGGGGGAAGGGAGACATATCTGAAGGAAGTATATTGAGAGCAGCAGGACTCCCTTTAGGAGAGAAACAAAGAACAGTTAGTAAAAGGAAGCAGGATAAATAATGTGAAAAGAACAGCATCTATAAAATGAAAAGGGGATAAAAAGAGAGAGCAGTAATAAGTCTTAATTGACAGTGGAACAGAAAAGGCAAAGGGAAGCAAAGGAGTGGAACTAGTAACTCTCGAAGGCTTCCTGTAGAGTTTTACCTCTAAAACTGTAATTACTTGCCCCTGGTTAAATTGTAAAACACCGTGACAGGTATGTTATTGCAGAAAAAAAACTGACATGAAGGATTTGGGAGTCTCATATAAGGCTGGGATAAAGAGTCATCCAAACTAGTAACAGCGAGATCCTCAAGTGTTCTGACCATGTGTTCTGACCATGGCAATGTTGACGCAGATACATTCTTTAAAAGTGCAGTTGGACAGGACAGAACAGTAACTCGGAACACAAAGGATGGGAGGCACCGGTACTGGTACTTTAGCCAGCATTACATCTATGCATATCTCATGGAATGAATTTCCCAATATCAATGTGATTTCAAATGTATACTGCAGCATCATTCAGCTTCTTAAGGCCAGGCAGATATCAAGCACTGTTCCAAGCACTCAATCAAGCACAGCTTCAGGCCTTAAATACATGACAGCTATTTGGAAGCACTTCTAAGAAATTATTTTCTAAAAATTAGATGCAAGCACTAGTTCTAGAGAAGGTACTACCTTCCTGCACAAGCAGGAGGCTAAGATCCAAAGCATGCACAGCCACGCAATGCTAGTATCATCTAGGACTTAGTCTTGATAACTGCATCCTTGCATAACAAACCCTGTATTGCAGTTTCAGCTTGATAGAACGTGCTTTTATTTTATTTCCTAAGCAATGGTGTGAAGACTTCCATACTTTTGTGGCAAACATCTCCTGTCACTCGTTGGTTATGGGTTAGTAGGGCTGATAAGAATTGACTTGTCACCAAGGAAAGGAATTTTAGAACCAGGGTATCTTCATACTGGATAAGAGACAACCTAATAGGAAAAACATGAATATTACCTATATGCCAGGTGCAAAATAAAAGCCAATTTAAGTAATTCCACTAATCACCAAGCGATATTATTGAAGTGCTATCATTACTACACCGAAAAAATTGTGGTATAATTTCCATGTGCCTTTATGCAAGACAAACATTATATTTTACTTTATGAATTAATTCTATATTAGTGCTAAATAGCCAGAAATTATATAAAATTAGTATTGCACATATCCTTCATAGACCTGACTAATTCTTGAAAGAGAAGTGCCAGGACCAAATCCTAACCAAATGGCTACAAATGGCTCTCATCTACTTCTCTTCCACGATGGAAAAATATTCAGACTAAATTAGTGAAAGTTAGGAAAAGTTAATGGTCACTGGAGTTGGCAAAAAATGCCAACCAACCAACCAGCCTGTGTCTGTAAAAAGGACATAAAGTTATTATGGAAACTATTGGACTCAGCAAGTTGCATTTGTTCTCTGAGAGAAACTGTATTATCACTCCATTTATTTACTGTACTTCTTCAGACGCTTCTAGAACAACTTCTAGAAATGCTCCCTCACTACAGAGTATGCACTACACAGTGGAATATGAATGTATAGCTTATGCAAATAGAAATTTTCATCAAGCATTCTAAAAAAATGGCCAGTCACCTCACTATCATTGCATCACTGAAACAAATGAATCATTGCATAAGGTCCTCTGACGGTAACAAGAAGAATTGATCCTTACTTCAACACTGGATTTGATTCAATAGCTTATTTCATTTTCTTATAAAACACTATCATCATCTAGTGGCATATTTTGCTACTATATAAACTGCATGTTATGAAGATGAAAGCATTTCATTTGCTTGCATTAAACATTTAAAATAAGGCGTAGATCTATCATCTTGCATTTATGCCAAACTATGTGGGAGCCAGGGTGGAAAATGAAGTAACATGCAGTAAACTTGACAGAACTGTTGAGGATTTTGAGAACAAACAACATGCTGACAGTTCACACGATGGAAATTTGAATAATTTTGTGTCCAAAAGTGAAGACATACTAAAAAAAAAAACAACCTGAGGATGATTCATATCCTCATTCATACTGCCCATAAAGTGTAAAGAGACGTGAGCAAATATTTTGAAGAAAAACCTCTCAGGTTCTTCAAACAATAATATTTTTCACACTGTTTTTCCTCTAATTTGAGGGGGGGAAAAATATTTCCCATTTGCAAAAGTCCACTATTTATTAGGAACATACAACCAGAATCTACTTAAATAAGTTGTTGACTTACGTGGTAACTTTTCAGCCTAACAAAATCAACTTTCATAGAGATGAACCTTTCTGAATTTCTGCTGAGATTTTTAATGTGCTCCACCAGGTCAGCACAGAACTTGTAGCCACCTTTGAGGACACAGAGAACCACAATATCATTGTCGCCAATGTCTTGCACAATATCTTTGGCCAACCGTTCTGTCCTGGGGCAAAAAAAAGATAAGGGTAAAATAACATTAGATGCAGATTCTTTAAGTTCACAGTATTCCTTCCATGTGATTACAAATAATCCCTGTGGTGAGTATATAGCTTGACTGACAGACTGTTCAAGTGTCTTCACTTGACTGGGTTTTGATCAAGTTCACAGTAGGCAGATGTGATGTGATGGATGCAAAGTGATAGGCTTTGGAAGATGCTACTCCTATAATTTTAATTAAAAAATACACAAATACTATAAATAATATAGCACCAGTCATTATCACTATTTCATACAGCAAAAAAGAAGAGTGCAAAGAGCTTAAGTGATTTGTTCAAGTTCACACAGGTGAAAACAATCAAGGTTGTGTTTCAATGAACCTGGAATTGCAGGGTTCTCATATCTGTCTTCTCTGATAATTCTGCACTGTGAACACAATGTGGCAGATGATTGAAACTAAAAGACAGGCATTTCTGCCATATAGTAGTACATAAATTTTCAAGACAAAATTAATAACATGAATGCTTATCTTAAGTACCTTTGCTTTCTAAAGAACGTGGTAGATACATTTCTAGACCTAAAACAGGGTACCAGGTTATTTCTAGATGTAAAGCAGTTATTAGCAGAAAACTAAACAATGTCTTTTGATGTTTTGAGTAAAACCAGCTCAGAGCATTGTTTTCTGTAAACACTTTCACTGGAAATTTCTCTGATAGGTCTCTGAATTAGATTAGTAGTTTCAAGGACAGAGGTCTTCTTGACAGGATGCAGTTCACTAAATAATCCTATAATTTATCCCATGCCTTTCATGACTACATTTTTTTGTATTTTTTTCTATACCCACTGTCATATGGGAATCCATTTGCCACTACACAAATACATTGGACTCTAGTGCAATCTACGCATGTGCATGTATCAGAGAATAAGCTCTAAAGAGCAGATAACATACTGTCGCTTCATTTCCACATCTTTGTACTTGCAATGCTCAAGTAAATTCAACATAGCAGTAATTAATAATTTTTAGATTTGAAAAATAGAAGATATTACTAGATCATCTTGTTTGACCTCAAGCACACAATTTCTTTTACTGATGTAAGTCTGAATATTAATAAAAGACTTTTCCTTACTTTACTGAAGATTAGTAAAATAGTCTTTTATCAAGTCTGCAAATAATGGGGAAAGCTTCCCACTAAGAAACATGTCTCTGGTGATTTTCACTTTTTTAATCTTATTCCTCAGATTGTTTGAGGAGCTGAAACGTCCAAAATTTCCAGCATAGACAAAAATGTACTAATTTCAATTTCTAAACAAAAACATAGCAGTTTTTTTAGCCTGTATTTAATTGCTACCAACTGACAAGAGAGTTTTCCTAAGTGCTGAGTCTTCTTCCTACATGAAAACTTTGCATGACTACAATAAATTCAGTTCTGCATTCTTTTCCAGTAGAACAGAATCAGTCTTTTCAGACGGAGTAAGCAAAAACAGTGGTGTTCATTCTGCTGGAGTACAAAAACAACACTGGAATTCAATGTTTACTTCAAACAAATTTATATTGAATTCTATGACAACTGAAGCTGTAACATACTTATTTAAAAAAGAGGAATTAAAAGTCATTTGACTCTAACCAAGAGAGATGAAAAATTCAACACAATGGTAACTGAGAAGTCAATGAAAGAAAGCTTGTGTTCAAAAATAAATACAGGAGTCATAGCTCTTCCTTATGAGGGATGTTTACAATCTTCTTTCAAGGAGTTCCAACAATTTCAGTACTTACAACCAACTGTTTAAATGTGGTAGATAGGAAGCTGCAGGTTGAAAATGTCCCATTAAATTCCCTTCAGATATTCCCAATAAATAGTCTGTTGAAAATTGCCATTTCTATTTTGTAACTCTTCCATAAGATTTTTAAGAGTACTTCAAAACAGCAACTGAGCGTGAACACTGGGCTACCAAAAACATCAAAGCACCATCAAATGCCTACACTGAGGGTGCATGAGAACTCTTACAAGGTGAGGAATGAGGAATGATCAAACATTCCAACTGTCACCCTGCAAACCCTACCACGGGGACCCAAACAGCCGCCCACAGTACGCTTTTGAGTTGTGCTGAATGGCAGAAGTCAATAGTGTAGTTGGGAACCATGATGGTAATCAGCACTGATGATTTGTACTGGGGAGTCACCACAGCTGTATATAGTTGAACCTATTTTTTTTTTTTTTCTCCTTTTCAAATTAAAAACACAGGATGGTTAGACTACAAGTGTGACATTCAAATATAACTATATACAAAGCTTTGTACCTGCCCTTTCATTTTCAGTTCAGCTCCTTGTAATTCACATTCCAATGCCAGTTTCACTATATGATCAAACTTCCCTTTTTGTGAGAGCTCTGTCTCAGTCAATGCCCAAATCAGAAATCAGATGCAAGAAATTAGACAGGGAGTTGCAAAGGCAACTACAAGTCTAGCATTTCCTACCCTTCAAGCACTTTTTTACTATCCAAAATAAAGGTATTTTTATAATTGCTAATATAATATTTTGGGACAAATGCTCTAAGTACACTGTCTGTGGACAACAGGCTTTATAAAAAGGAATAATAAAACATTCAAATTACACATACCTGTCAACAATAATGCCATGAGGTATGAGCACATATTCCAGATCTCCGTAGTAGTGCTGAGGATAAGTGAACAAATCCAGACTGTATCCAGGCCACTTGTCTGAAATCTAAATGGCAAATAGTACTTTTAAGAATACTTCATGTTGTTTGACAATAGGTATCTAATATAAAATCAGTGTTCTAGTACACTCCATTGGCTAAATTAACCATATGCCATACTCTCTTCCAGTTACAATTTACTATTTCATTTTTCCTATTATTTTGCTTCTCAGTATAACTCAGAAATCAAATGCTATAGTTTTTATCCCCACAGAACACGGGAATATTCACCCGAAACGGCAAACACCTAGATAGAAAGAGGAAATATTTAATACTAAACTAGTGGCAAGTCTAAGTTTCTTACTGCTTTCAAACTTGGAATGCAAATGTGAGATTACCAGTAAGAAGGGATTCTCCAATGGGAGATTCAGACAGTGGGATTAAAAGTCATAAAAGCATACACTAAAATTGCACATTTCTGGTTCAGAGGTATTTTAAGGTCCCACAGAAAAAAACAAATATTCTACAGATGAAACAGCACATAGGGAAAATAAGTGATTCATGGATGGTATCTGTACAAGTCAGTGGAAGACTGTACTTCTTGCCAAAGATTAGGTTATTAAATTAGGTAAGTCATCAAAAATAAGTGCTTAAAAAATGTTCGCATCTCACCTCACTATCAGCTGTTCTGTACAAATATTTTACAGATTTAATATATGATTCATATGTATCAGAATACAACAATTTAGAGATCCCACAGCATAGAGTGGCAGCAGAGATTAAGTAGAACAAAAATCAGCCAACATGTAAAGGCTTCAGAAAAATATGAAGATGCAAAGTCTTCAGCAGAACTAAGCAAACTCCAAATCAACAATTACCACAACTCCTTGTGAAAGACAAGACCTGCGGGTTCACAAGGTATCTTGGAATCATTACAAAGCTTTGCTTCAATATTGGTTCAGGATAAAAGCAACAGCCAATAGGTTTTCTTCACAATCACATTCCTCAAGCCACATATTGTCTTTCCTCTTTCTACAGCTTGGCCGCATGAACCTCAAGTAGAAGGATAAATAGTGAGGAATTTGCCTTTGTGAAGTGCACATTTTCATGGCATTTCTGCTAAATATAACCCTTAAAGGACTGTCACTGAAAGTAACCTTTGCATACTATTTCATGTAGTAGAGCAATAAACCACGTCTCAAAAACATCTAGGTTACCACAACATATTTGACGTCAAGCTGTTCCTCCACGTCTAGTCTTCTTGAACTTAGGCACAGCCCTGTCTCATGCTGTACTGAAACAGTGTTTTGCCTTACGGATTTTTGTTGGTTGCCCTTTTTTTTGCATATTCATTGACAGCAACAGACATCCTGACTGTCGTGTTTTCTTAACTCTGCTTAACAGTTTCTGTATCAAAAAAAAAAGTTATTTGTTGATAACTACTACTGAACTATAAAGAGTGCGGTCTGGAGATCACTGGAATCAAGGAAAGCTTTCCCTCTGACTTACACAAGCCTGGAAACGATACAAAAGGAGAAAAGTTACTTAGTTTTGTTCCTCACTTCCATAGAAACAGGAGATTATAAATATCCTCTTTGGCAAGGCTTTTAATTAGAGGCAAATCTTGCTCCGAAAACTGCTGCAGAAGGCCTGGGAAGCCTATTTTCGCATCTTCGTTTTCAGTACAGAGGGGTGGCTGACACTTTTTAAACATTTTGTAGCAATGAACTGTCTGGCGTGGTTTAGTTCAAAAGCATTTTAACATAAAATGAAACAACTTCAGATAGTGCTTGAAATTGCATAAGTACTAGAAACATCCACTAGGAACCTTTGTCAGTATTGCTTATGCATTCCTGCCAAACTGCATGTTTCCAGCGTGATGCAGAAGATCAAACTAAACTGGATGCCAACTGCTTCAGAATTCATACAAGCCAATATCTCTTCCTTAGGTTACAGTAAGTTCTTCATGGAACAGGATCAAGATGAAATTTTGATTCTCCTATCTTTCCTTCTGATTCTCTTGAATAAAAGAACATAAACTGCATCACTTTGCAGTAATATAATAGTCCTCACTTATGAGTGCTCACTGGCATTTGACAAATAAGATTAAATTCACATGTACTTTCTAATTAATTATTTTGCTAATATAATGAGCCTATTCCATATTCCACTTTCTTTTAAACAGGAACTTCCCAACAATAAGACGTAGATATTATCATTTATCCTAAAGCCATTCATAGCATTATGGTACAGGACAATTTTCAAGTAACTGTAAATTTTATGAGTATTTTGTTTGTGTATGTTAAAAAAGAGTGCAATTATCCTCAGTATAATGGTGACAAAATATCCACCCCAAATTAAACTCAACTTCTATTTACTTCTGGTTTTAGCCCTTGAAAATATGAAATAAATACTTGTGATTATTTCAATAAAAAGTATTTGACTAGAAAAATAAACATATATACTAAATATATTGGTATACAAGTGTATAAAAAAAAAAAGTCCTACAATGAAAGAAAGAGCTATTTTTAAAGTTCAGGCTTGGCATGTTCAAGCAGCCCTGCAGAAACTCTTCAGTAGGTCTTTAAAAAGTTGATATGAGTTTATACAAAAAAGAATACAAATCCATGTCAGTACCCAAAAGAGTTCCCTTGAGGTGTAAGAGAGAAGCTGGAGACATTCAACTGCAACCCCTTCGGAAGAACACTGCTAGCTTTGCCGTCTGGCATGTGAGGTTTGAGGACATTACTCACTTCAAAGCAACAACGATCTGGATTCTGCTTTGGTATAAAGCAAGAGGGCAAGCATCAAGCAAAGGCCACCTTTTGTAAACTTAAAACATACTGCACTGGCCTTACTTGGGTTATTTTTTGGGAGGTTTGGGGAGCACATGCACACATTTGTGTGTAGCAAGCAGAAGAAGTTAAATCAGTAAAGCAGAACACAGTGATGGGCACTCATCTCCTCCTTGGCAATGCCCTCACGTCACTTCGGCACTAAACACAGTCATCTGCTTTAAAAATGTCATTTAGCCCACCAGTGCCTGGAGAAGTGGTTGATTCATGGTGGTGTGAGAGCAAGCGACAGGTTTCCTTGGAAGGGGGATAGAAGGGACGCTGGCATGGACCGGGTGTAACTGCAGCTGGCACAGAGTCTCCAGCTCTGGGCCACCACCTGGGCAGCTGTTCTCCACCCGGGTTACAATCCAACGCCACAGTAAAATAAGAACATACCTGAGGGGGTGGCAGTGAGATATCTGCTTCACAGGAAAATCTGGTTTGTCCTTCAGAATAAGGAGCATATTCGTTTCGTTTTGCATAACCTATTTAGCCCCACGGGCACTCAAAACGCACCACCAAAATCTGGGCTTTTTCCCACCACAGAAGAATAAAGGGATGCTCAACAGCGAGCTTTTACAGCCCTCCCAGACGCTTACAAGGCCTCTAAACATTTCGGTGGGATTCCTAGGGATCCCGATCTCAGTTACTCAACCTGGGGAAAGGCACAGCCGCCGCCGCTCGGCATCGTTCAGGACCGCATTTTCACGGTGGAAGCCAAAAGCCCGGTGAAGCCGCAGGAGCCGGCCGGCCTGCCTGCCTCTAGCCGGGGCAGCCCAACGGGCACCTTCCCGCCGCAGCCGGCACCGTCCCCCCCGGCTGTCCCAGGGCGGGCTGACGGGGCAACGCAGGCGCGGGGAGGGGAGCAGGGTGAGGGGACAAGGCCCGAGCGCCCGGCCGGAGGAGCCCGGCGCCAGCAGGAACCCCGCTTCGCGGGCGGGAAGGACGTGAGGGGAGAGGCGGGGGCTGGCGGCTGCTTAGAGCCGGGGGCCGGGCAAGGAGAGCAGCGCGGTGACCGGTGGCCAAGCACAAGGCGCCGGGGGAGCGACAGCCGCAGGGGAACTGCGCTGAGAGACGGGTGGGAAGGATCAGTGGGGACTCGGGGTGCGGGGAGAGGAGGGGCGGGGAGGGAAATGCGAGCGGCCGAGGCGGTCCGGGAGACGCTTTGCATTTACCACAACGCCACGGCCTCCACCGCTCCGCGTCTCGGTGCTGCTGCCGCCGCCGCCTTGCCCGGCCATCTTCCTCCGCGCCCGCCCGAGGGGCTGCGGCGGGGGCGGGGCTGGGCCGGGGGCCGGGCTGCGTCCGCTGCTGCTCCCCGGAGGAGGGAGGCCGGCGAGCTGCAGGGGAACCCGAAGGGGCTGGCCCCGGGGCGTGGGGTGGCTGCACCCTTGTGTTTGGGGCCGGTCCCCCACCTCCCTGGGGTGAGGGACTGCGGTGTGCCCGCCGGCGGCCGGAGCTCGCCAAACACGCGCTCCGCAGTTTGGTTGACGCCGCGACATGGCCTCTGTGGAGAGGAGATAGGGGCTGTAAGGCACAAACCACGCTGCGTGCAAAGCGGCGGGGTAGGTGTTCAGAAAGCGGTGCGCGGGGCACGGCGGTGTCTGCAGGGTTGTTGGACACCTCTGGTGCCGGGGTCCGAGGTGGAGGCGGCTCCCGGCTCGGTGACGGCCTGGAGAAGCCAGTGCCAGAGGGATACCAGCAGGACGGTGTGAAGGTTTGGGCAGAGGTGGACAAGGGGCCTGGGCTGAAGAAATTAGTGGGTAAGAGTAAGCTGGTGTGGTCTAAACTGACTTTTTAACCGGTTTTTGCTTACACTCTAGGAAGGAGAAAGGACACCAGAAAGAAAACTTCCAATAGTTCATTAGTCTCGCTTTCCAACCTTGCTGACTTCTGGACTGGTGCTCCTCCATCCCCACCGCTCTCTATATGCTGGAGCAAGCTATATCTTCCCCATGCCTTCATCCCACCATCGTGCTGTTCATGCTGTCTGTCCAGTAGAGGGAAAACAGATCAGGAGCCATGCAGCCTTCTGCCATCCCCTTTCCATTTCTGTTAAAATAATTCTTAGTGTTTTGCTTTCACAGCCTCACAGAGGAGAAGGAGCTTGTTTCTTCTCTTGGGGTGCTGTGATCATTGTCTACCTTTGCATGGCCACGTAAGATGTTCAGGTTTAGACTTGCTGTATCCTTTTTGTAGCCTATCTCTTGGGAAAAATGCTAACAGCCTCTCAGTCTACTGTGGGTAAAATTGCAGCTTTTCACTTTCTTACAAGTGAAAGCTGGTTACGATTTCTGGTAGATAAATATACAGCTGGTAGAATTCTGCCATTTCTATGCTAGAAATTATTAAAGGGGGAAAAAAGTTGCTTTTAGGGTAGATGTGGGTATAATGAAAGTTGCTTGGTGATACTAAGGGGCTCTTACCGACCAAGTAGGCAGACATTTCAACTTGGTACACTGCTTTTCTAGAATGTAGTCCTTGAGCCTCGTGGGTCACAAGTCCTAACAGATGAATCTAGACTCGGAGTTTGGTGTCCAGCATGAGCTGGAGTTTAGGTGCATCCTTTTAGTACACTTACATTAGAAATGGTAGGATAATTAGGAATTATGGCGTTAAGAATATGATGTTAAGAAGGGTTCTATAAATGAATCACCAATTAAAGCCCGGATAGGTACTAAAGCAATTGCAAATTATCTTATAATGATCTCTGTTTCTTGTATGAAGCCAGATCTGTTTGGTGTGTTAAGAACTATTGCTACAATTGACAACGTCTGAAAAAACAGAGGACCAGGTTTATAAAGTGACAGAGGCCAACTCCAGAATATGTCTACCTCTGAAGTGATGCCTGTATATGAAAACTGAGGTATGCTGGGAAAAAATAATTCCTGTTCACAGGGCTTTATAATAAACTTAATAAAATTTAGTGGATTTGATAAAAAGCACATATAGATTTGTATAAACCTACCTAAAATAAATAAAAATAATTTTGTAAAATATACAGGAGGTTTTCATAATGTGCAAAATCCCTAAATACTTTTGCATTTCAATTTCATGTCAACATTTCATACAACTATTGAAAAAGAAAATCTAATGTTTCTAAACTTTGGGATTAAATGCTTCTGATTTCTACCCACAAACACTTTTCAAGGTTTGAAGACTCTTCTTGCCTAGAGGTGGGCAAAAACTGCTTTTAAGGCCCACATTCACTCTAAAGCTAATGAGATCTGATACAGTTACCATCATGTTGCAGACAAAGCTGCTCTTGCATGAACATTGCAGAACTGGGTTCTAAAATGCAGACTTGGATTTTGGATAGAATTTCAGATTTGTTTTGCAACTGCTGTATGAATACTAGTTTCTTCTACCTTTTGGACTTGTTGGGTTACTATTACAGTTTTCTGTCTTTTTTTAACCACATTCTTTATCAGACGGATGCAATACAGGAGATAGTTCTAACTACACCATAGACAGAAGCTTAAAGATTTGGAAAAGATTAACATGAGCAAGGTACTAAAAAATAAATTCCTCTGGCATTGTGCTGAAAAACTTAAGCAGGAAATGTTTGTTCTTCCTATGAAGGTTGGACAACTGCGTTTTGTCAAGTCTTCATTTTGGTATCCTTCTCTTCCAAAAATTTTATAGGGCTCACTTAAGAAGGGTAATGAAGTGTCATGGCTCACTAATAACAACAAAAAAAAATTTGGAAATGAAAAACTAGATAAATTTTGCTGAGTACAGTTTGGAGGGTAGTGCTGCTGGATGGCTATGAAGCTACTAAGGATTTTGCTTGGGAGGTATATGTACTTACTGAATGTTTACATTGTTTTTTTACGGTATGAACTAGTATAGAATTAATGAATTTAGAGTAGATTTTTAAAATCTTTTTTTAATAGGGCCAAAATATAATTATTTAAAACATGATATCAGAGTCTTAACTGTGAAAAAGACTGTATGCATTCTGAAAAACTTTCATATTATCTTTGTTTGGCTGTTTGTTTATAAACTAAAAAGAGGAAGAAAAGAATAAACACTTTTAGATATACAACCGTGGGAAGTGATCAAAGGGGTAAAGAACAAAGAAAATAGGGTAGATCATACTTAGAAGTAGATCTGGGTAGGCCTGGACACATAGCCAAAAGACATAAATGAGCAGATGGAAGAAGCGACACACAGAGAAATAAAGCAGAGTTAGGAGTTATATGCAAATCCCTGGTGAATGTATTTATATCTTGGGCCTTTACAGAACAAACTTTATAATTTCAGTTACACATCTTGTCTTCTCTTACCTTGTTACTGACAAAAGCAGGACATAGAGTGTCCACCCTTTCACAACTCTAATGTAAACAAATGTTGAAAATAGAAGGTTGGGGGCAGGGGTATATGAAGAAAGCAGTCTAAGACAAACATTATCGTGGTGTTACGTGTTAGCCTTTGCAACTCCATTACGTATTCTCTTCCCAAGAAGTTATAACAAGCATTTGACAACTCAGTTTAATATGTAAACACCAAAAATAGACAAGAAAAGCATGAAAATCCAGAATATTTCAAGAGGTATGGCTTACCTAGGTACAAGCTTGCCAATTAGGGGATGAAGTAAGAGCTCTTATTCTGGTTCTGCCTGTTGCTGCAGCTGTTATGTGAAGAGTAGAACTGTAAACAGTCTTATCGAGCATAAACCTGCATTTCTTAGTAGTTACAAGGTAAGCAAATGCCTGCAGTTCTTGCAGAGAAAGACATTTTGGGGTAAAATGGTCATTGAAGAGAATATTAAAATAAAAAGCCTAGCAGATAGAGTACTTCCGGGCATGTTGAAAGTAATTCTAAATTTCATTTCATATCCAATTTTAATGTGTTCCAGAGTTTTGAGTTCTTTTGCGTTACCTGAGGCAGTTACCCAGTCCATAGTGTGGCTGCTGAAGCCCCTGAGCGCAGCAGAACACACTTACCGGACAGTGTCACAGGCATTTGGGAGAACATGAAGCAGTTTTCAAACCATTCCCCAGCATCCAGGAACCCAGAGGACCATAGGAAAAGCTGTCCAATTCGGCCGGTACAATGTACCGTATCACAGATGCCATAGTTCCCCTTTGTGACTACCCTACTACAGCAGGTGGTGGAGTGGCACTGCAAGCTGGAGTCCAGCTTCTGCCCATATTCAATCTCAGCAGAATTAGCACTTTAGGGAATTGGAAAGTCCAGCTTTAAAGCAACTGCAGTATCTCAGGTCCACAAGGGATATTCAGAGCAATTAGCTATCATAATTAACCCGTACTGAGTCTATGAGGCTGACTATGGCCTTGAAAATTAACTATGATCATTTTGATATCAAGAAAATGGCTAAAAACTGCCATTCAAGATGTTAGTCTGGTTTTTAATTTTTTATAATCTTTGAATCGGTGTTAGGCACTGCTTGACAGAATTATGAGCTTTGTCTTATTTGGTCCATGATAAACATCTTTAATACAGAAGTGCATTTTTGTTTGTTATTAATCTCACTGTGCCAGACTAGAGCAGCGAGAGCTTCACTTTGCAATTTCCTGGCCCCTGAAGATACTCTTCCTGCTTTTCAGGCCCGTGTTACTAATGTAGAGTTCTTTATAGCTGAAATAAATGCAAACAAAAATTTCCTTTTGTCCTTTAATACCAGAATAAGTTTTATTTCCCTTATAATATTATGCAAATATTTCCCCTAACCAGCTATAGACAAGTATTGATGTTTGAATTAGTAAGCCTTATTTTCAAGAACTGCCGCTCACATCATGTCCTATGACAAATTCATCACACACGGCCCTGAAGACTTGTCAGGGAATTGTAAATATACAGTGGGTCACTCCCATTGCAATGAATTTAACTGTTAAAGTTTGTTTTATTTTGAAAGAATCTGTTCACTTGGCTTCGTTCCTCTTTTTGCCTTTCCGTTCTAATGAACTACAGCAAATTTGGGAAAATCTGCAAAACAAAAGCATTCTGAGTGTTTGAAATGAGTAGATGAATAACGGATTAAGAACTTCTTTTTTTTTTTTTTTTTATTTTTCCAGAATAGCTCAGTCCCTCTTTGATGTAATACTGTGTACTTCACAGCTTGCCTAGAATAAACAGTGCAGTAACAAAAGTGTATTGAAAAGCAGAACCTGATCCAGTAAGTTCTCCTGTAGCGCAGGCTAAATGTTTGTGGTGGTCCGACCCGGGAGCTCTCTTGCTGCACAGGATGACCCGCTTGCTGAGAGCACTGGAATGCTGGATTTAGACCATGCGCTGATTTTATGGTTTGTGTAAAAAAACCAGACCATTCTCTTGAGCAAACAGCAAAACATGGTTGTTTCCCCATTGTGCAGTGCTTGGGGCCACATGTGGAATACTACTGCATTTTTTTCCTCTGAAGAGAGCATTATTACATTGCTTCCTCAGCTTTAATTCCTCAGAGCAATATTGGAACAGTTCTAGAGGTATGTGTCTATCTTTACAGCAGCTCTGGAAATGAGAGGATTGAGTCACCTGAATTTCCCATGTCATTGTTACCTAGCAAGAGTAAGTTAGACATTAATTTAGTTACTTTTGAGTGACCGGTTTGGAACAATAGCTTTCAAACTATTCTATAGTGATGTCTAGGTTCAAGGAGTAGATTTCAACTTCAGGCATGCATCTCCCATATTTAAAACATATAGGCTCAAATTGCAGAAGTCAGGAACCCCCAAAACGAGAAATGAAGTATTAATGGGTACCAGTGAAAAAGCCAGGTATAAGTCACTTACCATTGCATTTCAAAAACATTCTATGACAAAGACATGAATAAATCATACTGCTCCAGGGAATAAGTTAAGTGCTTTAAATCTCATTTCTCTTCCTTCAACTCGTACTTTCCAGTTGCTGAAACAAATGACATGAGGGTTCTTGGAAGACGAGTCCTTTTAGTAAACATCTTGAATCTGTTCCCTTTATTGCAGCGTCTTAATTCATCCCCCGATGATCCTATTTGTTATTATTATTATAAGCACGTAGGAGTTCTACTTACAGACAAAAAATTTATTGTGTCAGACACTAACCAAAGAGAGAAAAAGATAATCTACGTGACAGATTGCTTACAGTCTAAGCCTAAACCAAGAAAGAACCGGGTATAGTACCAGGGGAGTTCATGGAAACTGCGCCGGTCAGAGAGATAAGCCCTAATCTGAGCTCACCAGCAGTTTAGCTGTTGTCAACTTTTTGGTGGGCATCATTGCAAAGAACATTTGAGGAAGGATTTGAGGACAAAGTGATTCCAGCGTTTGCATGTTTGTGTGAATTCCTCCATGCTGTAGAGTCAATGTGGAGGCAAGGTGTGGAATAACAAATTAACAACAAGAGGTCAGAACTGTGACTGAACAGAAGTTCATCCTCATCGAAGCATCAACAAGACCAGCTGATGTGAATGTAGTCTACTGTTTGGCTATGCCTGCTCATCTCAAACCATTTGTTGGAGGTATGGTCTAGGGAAAAAAAAAAAAAAAAAGTAGTATGGAGTTTTGTTAAACTTGATGAAATAGCAGACACGTCTCACCTAATGCCACTGCCACTCCTACCATAATGCCACTGCTTAGCCTGGAGGATGAAAACCCCTGAATTTACTCAAGAGTTGTTTACATAACACTGCATCATAAAAAGGAGCTGGAGCAAGATCAAGGCAGAATGAGATAACCCCAAAATTATGGTCTAGGCATTCAGCAGTCAAATACACATCACTCCCTTGGATGTCCACTCATGGGGAAAAATGGTCAGGTCTCCTTAGCTTCGGCTGGCTCAATCCGCCTCTAGTTACCGGAGTGGGTGATCCCCATCACCTGCAGAGCTCAGCAGTTGGCTTCCCTGGCTATGGGAAATGCCAGGCAACCTTAATAACATGTTTTGCTAGCTGTTGGTCCTGTAATTATACTATTAATATTATAGGCATCATAAAGCTGAGGATAAAAGCACTGACTGGAACTAGTATTTATATAGGACTCCCATTGATCTGCATATATGACTTTCCTTATCTGAAAGATGTCTGCCTTCATTACAGCAGAAATGTTCAGATATACTGTTTTCCCTGAAATATATGCCGGTAAAAGGGCTAGAGTTTAGCTTTGTGGTGCCAGTTTCTCACAAAAATGGACAAAGGGCCAGAACATGCCCTCCTACAATAAAATCCACATACAGGGACTGAGGAAAAGGAAATCAGTGAGGAATTTCTCCCAGAGAATTTTTGCCCTTACTGTTTCATGAGGGGAATGGAAGATTTTGAGGAACTGTCGCAGTCTTAGTCCCCAGGAATGCACACACAGCCCAGGAAACCACTGTGCCTTGAGAGCAGCCACATGGAGCCCATATGCTCCTGTCAGGCCTGATGCTCGCTCGAGGCAGCTCTATCGGAGCCATACAATCAGGAACTCCCTGTTTGTGACGATGCCACATCTGATCCCTTCCTTCCTGGATATAAATAGTTTCATTCTGAAGAACAGCCAGTGAGATATTTATCATAATTTCATGTTGCTATTTTTAAAAAATAGATACACAGTTTCGTCATGCACAACTTCCAACAGGAAATAGTTTCAGTTTGTGGCAACATAACTTTCATACCCCATTTAGCATGTGTTTTGTGATGGTTATCCAGTTAATATGTACCATTTTTAAATGCCAGGTTGATAAAATAATTATGAAGTACTAGAAGCATTTTGATGGTTTTCTTACTATTTCATTGATTATCACCATAGACCAGCAAATTTTGGTAACACTTCAACTGCTAATGCTACTTTTTAGCCTGTGGACAGACTTGCTTCTCTTAATAACAAGTATCTTTTACAAAGGAACAATTCCATCAGAACAATTGAGTTTTTACTCACCTTTTTCCTTTGTTATACTGATAGTATAGTTGATTCATGAACATGACACCATCAGTTATTGGCATTTCTTGAACATATAAATACAGAGTTATTCTTACATTCTTTGGATTTTGTCAAACTTTTGATTTATTTTGTCAAACTTCCCAGAGAGTTAAAGGGTAAGACATTTATTCATCCGTGTGTATTTTCAATGGTTTTCATCATACTCTATTTTTTCCATAATCAGAAGTGTTGGTAGGTTGCATGAAATACACATCAAAATAGAGGGAAGGAGTTACAACTTATCCCATAGGGTGACAGAAACTGTCATCCTCTGCTGATGTCAGATACTATGATGTCACAACAGCTGCTGGTGGTAATGATTGATACTATACAGAAAAAAAGCTGTGTTCTGAAGCAAAGGTGAAGTAGTAGGAAAGAAAAACAATTTTTCTTTTTATGCAAATGCATGAATGTGGAGATATGATTTCTGCCTAGGCCTTGACTCACGTGCTAGTATATTGCTTTCATTCTACCATTATACACATAGTAGCAATTGAAACACATTTTTCTACTTGTAGATTGACTACAGTATTACAGAATTATTTATACAGAAACACAGCAAGCTACATGTGGTATCTGAATTGCATGAAGTCTATATTATTATGGGCTTCCACTATAAAAACTAGTTTGGGCAGAAAAAAAAAAAAAGAAAATAAAAGAGCACACAAAATGTTATGCAGAAGCCAAGCTGTTTAGAAAAACAATCGCTTGAGCTTTTAAGGAAAGCACAACAGCTCTTTAATAACTAGTCCAGAAGCCATCCCACCCTGAAGTTGTATTTACCAAGCAGTCTTTGGCTGCCAGTTATTTCACTTTGTTTTGCCTATGGAAGGAAAGTACTCCAAACATATAAAACAGTATTTTTCATGCTTTTTGTATGATGTTTATAGAAATCTTAGTAGTTAATAAAAATTACACATTGCATACAGAGTAATAGATTAAACGCACAGTTTTAAACCCAAGGTTTAATTAAGGATTTTATTTCAAAACGTTTTGTGAATTATATTGATGAGAACTACATGTAACAACTTCTCTAAGAAGTAACATACTTATATTAGTTGAATATTTCCTTTAGTGGTGTCAATTTTTTTCTGCGAATTTGAAGGTGTATGGGTAGAAAAAAGGAAAAGGAGGGCAGAGGCAATATCTGAAAAACGGTCCTTACTCATTTGCAATGTAGATAACTTTGTGCTTCTCAATTACTTCTATGTCACGCTCCAGTTGTTTCATCTGCAATTCCAGCTTTTCTTTATATAACTTCTTGGGTATGGTGTCTATTTCTACCGGAAGACACTGAAAGTCACGGTACACTTCTTCCCAGTTCTTTTTCAACCCCTAGTGCCAGCACATGAAAAGGAGATATATGAGAAAATATGAAGTATTTAATAATATACACATACACTACTTTGGGCTTTTGATTAATATTGCATTTAAAAGTGTCACTGCAGTGTTACAATAATAGATAAATATATAGATAAATTTAAACATCTTATAGGACTAAAGTAATTAAATGCTTAAAAGCCAAAGTAGTCACAACAGAAATAATTTTGACTCATCTTGATGAGCATAAGGAATGGTCTTTAAAAAACTCGGTGCCTTGGAAAGAAAAAGCTACCATCTTTAAGAGGCAACAAAATAGTAATTAAACTAGCCAATAAAGGATGAGCTACAAAAATGCTAAGCTGAAAAGAGTATGTCAATGTAACTAACAGTCGTCTTCGTAGCCTACCAGGAACTCAAGGAAAATTCAAGGAGTCCAAGGAAGACCATGGACACCAAACTAATCCCACAATATATTAGCTACTTGAACTACCTGGAAGAAATTCTAAATGATTGCATTCCCTTCCAAATCTACATTTACAGTAACATCTATAGGCAACTTATTTACCATTTTGTCTAAAAAACTTAGCTGTCAGTAACCCTATTAACAATAATTTCAGTAACTGCCACCTTTCTTGAGTGCTGCTCCACAAAGAATTACCTTCTTAGATAAAGCGAACCGTATTTCAATATTATAAAAGCCCAAGACTAGACCCTGCCCCAAAAAACTCCATGCAATTATCTGAATCATAAAGCTGTTAATTCAACATTAGTCACAAGCTTTTATCCACTGATATGCTGAATGGAACCAGACTGTGGTAGAAAAATTCTTTACCATTACTCACAAATCTTCACAATTACTGCAACTGAGGATAATCAAAATCTACACATCCTGTACATGTATATATGGGGATTTAATAGAGCTTATTCACTGCACCAAATATCCTCATGAAAGCTATGTGGGTGAACGTAATGATCACACCTACTGCAAGGAACTCATACTGCAATCAGTAAACAATACAAGACAGCTATCAGTGAGAAAACACTTTTCCAAAACGTTTTTGGCTCTTAGTTCTGTTTCCTTAGGGGAGATCACAAAGTATGTTAAAAAATGAAGAACTGAAGTTACTCTCTTGGGAACTAAGTTTTTCAGTTCTCTTTTATGACTAAAACTGGATTCAGCTGACACTGTTTCTATGGCACATTGTGATTACCAGCCTCATGTCCTTCTCCACTATTAAGGACATTTTCTCCCAGATTGACATACTTTTTAATGAGAACTAATATTTTACTGATTCCAAGAGGCACATTTATTGTAGAGCAATTTGTGCTTTTTGCAGATTCTTACTAAGCAACTAAGTGTTGTCTGTGAAAGTTACTCCAATAATCTTCATATACAATTACCTACATAAACTTAAAAACCCTACCTCAACATGTGAAACCAAGAGCAACAAACCTATTTATTTACTGTCTTGTAATGCTATTTGTCTTTGCAATCCCAGGCTGTAGAGTACTTAGGTAAAGCTCCTAGTCTACTAGTTATCAGGTATAGTTTACAACTATATAGTTATGAAAATAAATACAATAGTTTCAAAACTTTTATAGAAGAGTCACTCATAGTTTTTAAAAAATAGTTCTTCTTTGTGTACATTAGTAAAAGGTGGTTTGGAAATAATTGAAAACAATGAGTTTTAAAACACAGTAGATCACGCACTGATCACCATTTACTTTATCCCTACAGAGCGGAGAGATCAAAAGCAGATCATGACTCTCTATGTAAAAATCTCTCTCCCAGCAATGTAATATGCTGACCCCTATTGCTATGGGCCAGATCACAAACTGAGTGAGTATCTAACTCTATATAAGGAATTCTAATACATGCTGGATCAGTGAGAAATATGTGCTGCATTTATCAACATGCTCTTTTATTATTATAGAATCCCAACCAAAGTAAGCATAATGGAGAGAGTTCAAAAAATGTTGGCACGAATTATTTCTCTTTATTTTTGTAAGCACATGAGGCTTGATTTTGTTCTCAGACATCTATTGCTAGATATTCTTTCAAATCACTTAGTATGCATGTGTTCACTAGCAATGTCAATTATTTTAAAAGACAGGATTCCCATGTCTACAGCTGAGCACTGGGTAGAAGCCATATACCCTGGGGACACTAATTTCTCCTGACAATACAACTGTATAAGTAAATTGGCCCATGACAGAGAAAAGTTTTTTGAAATATTTCAAAGAAAATATTGAGTTAATAAAAACAATCTAAAACCTTTTTAATTAAAAAATATTTCAGTGTGCTCTTGCATTTTAAAAATATAGAACACAAGTTTAATCCAACTAAATGCAGAATTGTGAGCAGCTGAACTCACATGCCTTTTTGCACATGTATTTTTGCTGCATAGTTAACTTGCTGGATCGTCTGCTTGTCCCATGCCTTTCGCAGCATAAAAATATCTCAATGTTCACCCTTGCTGTTATGTTCTTTATATTGTTGTCAGTGAAATACCCTCACCTCTTCCATACTCCTTCCTAGATTCTACTGCTTGCTGCACAAGCAAGAGACAGCATTGTGCTAGCTATTTTAGATCTTGCTGATTAACCAGTTAATCTTTGCAAGTGAGTAAGACACCGTCTTTTCTCTCTAGATATTCTGCTGGTTTTTTGTGGTAATTTAGCATCTTGGAGATGTCCATACGTGTCCTAATTTGCTTCAGGTGGCTGCTAAAATCAAGTTATTAAGGGGCAGATTGATAACCAGATACCACAGTAATTTAAGCCTAGTTTTCATAGGAAATTTGGCTAAAATGTGGTCATGAGAAACCGCAGTTCAAGGACTGGATATACTTTATAAATGTCTCTTTTCTAATCTATTTCTTTTATGGTATTATTTATCTTTAGAAAATCTTGTGCAATAAAAACTGTATGACAGACAGCATCCAAAACAGCTTGACAAAATATAATTTTCCCATAGTTCTACAAATATATTACAATTTAATACTGGTTTTGCCACATTTTAAAGCATGACCTTATGCTTTAGTCAGTGAGGTCACCATGTGAAGATAGAAACTGCCAATAAAAGTGGCAAAGTTATGCATCAGGAAAAATATTATATTATATTTTTCCATGAGTCAGAACTGTCACTAAATCCATATAGCTGATTTTCTGCATTCCTCTGAAGTTTCACTGAAATTCCAAGTAATTAAGGGGGATAGGAATTTAATAGAATTTAAGTACTTGTAAAACTGGACTAAAACTGTAGAATGCATCACCTCCCTTCAGTTCAGTTTACAATTGTTCTACAGCTCCATCTAGTGAAAAAGTAAAAAAAATCTAGTATGTTTTTATTATTTATATGGACGTACAATAGTTATTCATCTCTTGTACATTTACTAATTAGACTATATCAAAATATGCACCTGCAGAAGATTCATCCTTTCCTCATCAGATAGCCGTTTCATAGCTCTTTTCTTGAGATGCTCCACAATACTGGCCTCATACTCTTTCTGAGCTCTCTTTGTGTCTTCCTTTCTCTGTGTGATATATTTTGGTGTAACACCATAATCCTGTAAGGGTAAGGAAGAATTTTCTTACATGTGCTTTTAAGAAGGAAACAAAGACATACCTGTCATCCATAGTATATTACATTTGCAAATACAGCTTGAGAATGGAATTTTGTGCCACCAAGCAATAAAACTTTAATCGAACTTTAATTCTTACTAGTAGCAAATGTGATTGTTTTTGTAGCCTGAACAACACTTATAAACCATTCCCTTCAATTTCTTTTTGCATCCCTGGAAGACAACAGAGGCAGAAGTGCAAATGTCTATTTTTAAGAATTGATGGTTGAGTGAGGAGTTTGAAACCTGTTAATGACGGCAAGATATTTCACATTTTTATATGGTGTCAGATTCTATGTTCTGCAACACATTCCTTAGATACTTTCTTTGAAAGGTCTTCCTGTATCCTGATTATTTCTGAACACTGCATGCCACAGAAGTGTGTGAATAGTGTCAGCACATACCCCAAAATTGAACTAGTTAGGAGTGATAAACAATCCTATACTGGATGTGGCAGAATTGTATTTCTGGGAGGAAAGATAATGTCTGAATATCCCAGATGTACTTGGAGGAACGTATCTATTTTATGTCTCTATTTTCCTTTGTGAAATGAAGCCTCTCTAGCTCTGCCAGAAGGTACAGGAGCCTTCCTCCTTCCTACTGAATGCTCAGTGATTCACAAATCTTTTAGCATTTGGAAGCACTATGACTAGCATTGTTTATATGTATATTTTGCCATGCAAAAGTACTGAAAGGGCTGAAGGTTCACTTCTTTGCATTTTCTCTGTCATGGTTTGTCATGTCATGTCATGTCATGTCTCTCTCTGCATCATGCTCTCCCATGAGTTACCTGTTTAGATAAACCAGACTGCTGATGCACCTTGTTTTCACGCATACTGGAATGGACTGTTCTTGTGCTTGGGGGAGGTTGTCCCTAAAGGCACACCAGCTCTCCTAAGCTCCCTTGCTTTTCAGAGCTGTCTCCCATGGGGTCCTACCTACTAGTTCCATGAATGAACTGATGGTTGCTCTCCTGAAGTAGAGGGCCTATGCGCTACCACCTCACCTCCCAAGGAGGAGGGAACATTAAACTACTTCATGGCCTGTGCAACCAAGACTATTATTAACCTCTGACCGGTTCTTTCTCAGGATTCATTCATCACTGAACTCCGCTTCTCTCCCCTTTAGATATTCTGTGGGTTCCCAATGCAACACAAATGCTATTGCTTTAGGAGCATCACTTTGCCAATCTTTTGCTGACAGCATAAGCAAGTGAATACTGAGGGAAGGCAAGGCACAACTCTACCGCCGTGATCCTTGATGAATTTCAAAGGTCTACCACTAACAGCAGTGATATCTAAATATCTCAAAAAGAATCATAAACATTTAATAGGAGAATGCAAAAGAGAACCTAAAATAGGTACTGCTACTAGTATTGTCACTATAATTTAATAAAACTTACCTTCTTTTTAATATATTTTGGAACAAGGCCTGAAGTTTCAAGCAGATATTTATCTCCCTGTCTTCTATCAACATAAATAGGTTGAGGCTTTTTAGGCAATCCTGTGATAACAGCAACTGCATTTGTATTTATAAAATTCTTTTTACTCTGAATTCCCATAACAGGGTGATCTGTCCTCCGTGGCACTGATAATGCAGGCAATTTCTTACCATCCTGTTCGTTTTTTCCTGCGAATTGAGTATGTAAACATTCTTAGCAATAACCATGAAGAGCTTTGCAATTTAACTTTATTACATTTTTCAGAAGGGAAAAAATATATACAAAATTACATAAAAATAGAAACCAACTGTATCTACAATAAAAAAAATTGACTGGGAATGTACTATGATTAAAATTATTACTCTTGTTTGGCATAACAGAAGTTTCATAACCTAGGAAATACTATATTGTTTTGGATGGGTTTGCCTTAGAACATGCCACTTATGAAGTGGACTTATGCAGGGACTGCACCCTGCTGGTGAGGTTATTGCCCAGCCTGCATTAAGGTTGCCCTCAATTTCTGCCTCACTTCCCCTTAGAAAAAAACCCTGGTCTTGCTGCTCCCTAACACTCGTAAACAACTTCTCTGAAGGGGTTATTAAGCCTTGGAATGGGCTGCCCAGGGAAGTTGTTGAGGCACCATCCCTGGAGGTATTTAAAAGACAGGTTGACGTAGTGCTCAGTGACATGGTTTAGTGACAGTTTTTTGTCAGTTAGGTTAATGGTTGGACTAGATGATCTTAAAGGTCCCTTCCAACCTAGACAATTCTATGAGTATGATTCTATGCTTCAGGTGAACAATGAAAGGCAATACATTTCCCACCATACCATTCTAATTCAGAGATAATGATTTGATTCTGGTTGTCTGATTTTGTGTTCTTATGTGGCACAAATAAATGTAATGTCACATGTGACAGCTCATTCCTACAACAGCTGGTTTCCTGGTACTGACAACATGAACCAGTGCTTTCCTCAGTTTTGCATTTACAATCTGATAACTTGCCATAACTTGCACAGTAGGACACAAATACTTAAATCGCTACTTGTCTTAGTATGTCCTTTTGGAAACAAGATCTCTGAAGCTCCTCAGTGAGCACTAGCTTACCCTTATCTGCAGCACACTAGTGCACACGTGCTGCTTTGGGAGCCCTCACATCTGGAGCCAGCAACTGAACTTGTTTAAAATGAATGCCAGAGCCCATACTTTCCGGGAAAAAAAAAAATCAGTCTTTCTGTTTTGTCCTTGACTAATTTTTAAGTAGTTGGATCAAACCCAGTTTTGAAGGCTGCAAAGATACCACAAATACAGTGCCATAATCCCATTCAGACAACTGATAACTGGTTAAATTCCAAGTGATGAAAGAGGTGATTAAGCAGTGTAACTTCTCTGAGGTAGGTATGAAATTCCATCCAACAAAGGCACAATAACTTTCTGAGTTAATGATACCTTTCCTTCTCAAGATCTGTTAGGATGTAATCATAGCAATGAAAGCTATGATGTGGCATAGACATTTTGAGACTTTGGTACAATTGGCTCCAAATGCAAACAGCAAAGCACGTATTGCTGTTATGAAGCCCTGAATCAACAAGTTGAAATAGAAATATTGTGAGCTGCTTGTCTGAGGAAAATGAGTCAGAGTGTTGCATCTCAATATATAGCAAATTTGAAACACGTAGCATTTTATAATTTTAAAATACAAGTACTTAAAAGGGATCTAATGGACTACTCCAGATTATTGATGAATCAACCTTCTTTCCCATGCCCCACCTAAAACACTTGTGTGGTATTTTAACAAGGTCCTGAGCTTGGAAGCATTCAAGCTCAGATGTCATGCAGTAGTAGATGTCAGTATAATGAATGCTGTTCAGATTTCCTAAAAGAGTGCAGGCTTTATGCAAAAATGACCACAAAATTGGGTGAGTGTCAGGAGGAGGGAGCCAGGCTCTTCTCAGTGATGGCCAGTGATAGGACAAGGGACAGTGGGTGCAAGCTGGAACGTAGGAGGTTCCAGTTAAATATGAGAAAAAACTTCTTCACGGTGAGGGTGATGGAACACTGGAACGGGCTGCCCAGAGAGGTTGTGGAGTCTCCTTCTCTGGAGACATTCAAAACCCACCTGGATGTGTTCCTGCATGACCTGCTCTAGGTGTTCCTGCTCTGGCAGGGGGATCGGACTAGGTGATCTTTCAAGGTCCCTTCCAATCCCTGATATTCTGTGATTTCTCTGTGCAGGATGCCTAAAGAACCTCTGGGAACAAAGTTTACATTAGGGTTCTAATATTCCATATTAGATGGATTATTTGATGGATTATTTATTAGATGGATAATCCATTAATGCCTTTGGAGGCATTAAGCCTCCAAAGCCTCTTGGGACAGCTTGTATATCAGTGCGAGATGCAAATTTGGGTGCTAGACTCCTATGTTCTCTTAGACAGCTTAATTTTACTTTATACTGTACATTAAGGTCTTCTATTTTTCTAGGCTAAAAACAATTTCAAGCTGAAATTTTAGAAATCAATTACAAATTCTGACAGCAATGTACTTAGAACTCCAGTCACATCGCCCTTGCAGAGCCAGCCATGAGGCTGAACATTAGAACTTTCAACTCCTTATACCTAGAATTACAGTTTGTGCCCAAGATAGGATGCATTTTGCAACAAAATATTCCAAATTTCTTCTTTCTATGACATTCAACTCTCAAAAAAATTCTGTGCTTTAAATAACTGCCAGCCAATTTAATGCTATGGGATTAAGAGCCTACAATAAGTGCTGAAAGGCTGTATGTTGCTGATAACATCATGAAAGGCACACATACTTTTCTCATATCTCTTCAAGCATTAAAAACAGTTCACTTTTAATACCCCCATTCATATTATTTACTTTATTATTAATGATCAGTTGCAGCAAATAATGACATACAAATCTAAACTATATAATTACAAATTGAAATATCAGCAGGGTAGAACATACCATCAAGCATCTTCAACATCTGAAGAGCTGCAGCAAAGGGAGATATAATTTTCTTCATATTTCAGCTGGTTTTGTACCACATGACAGTAAATACATACTGCATTTTCTAATCACATATAATCTCTGTGTGGCCTGTTTCCGTATTTTACACAATAAATTAGAAACGTTTTGGTAAAATGGAAAAATAATTTTGGTATCATAGATACTGTAAAAGGAACAATGGAAACTGCCTCAGCATACGTGCATGATTTTAAATTTTTAAAAGATTTGATTCTCCTTAACAAATTGTTACTTTCGACATTATCAATTTTAAAATAAAAAAAAAAATACAGTACATTTCATATATATCACTTCTACACTTACTTCCTGGTAACTTGGGTTCCTTTGAATGCTTCTGTAGAAATTTATTTGGTGATGGTACTGGAACTTTTGCTGGTCCCATAGTTTTCCACTGAGATTTATTTTTCTCTGCTTCACATTTCACAGATGGTGTAAATACGGATATATGCCTTATACAATAAAAATAGCCATAAAGAAGTTAAATGTCAAAAATACTTCTTCAACAAATACATATTTTTGCAGTAGTTCATGCCAAGAGTCTAAGCCATTTTGTCTTGTACTCTTTCCCAAATAAAGGCCATTATCATACAATCTCCACAGTAAGGTTAAGCCCAGCACTTCACTGACAAGTGTTTTTTCTGATTCTCTAGTTAGCTGGTTTCTTTCTTCTCCTCTTGTGGCTCCAAGGTCAGTATTACCACACTTTGGGAAATGGTTCCTGTATGCACTGTTCATATAAATACTGAAGACAGACATTTTGATACTTGACAAACCTAAATTTTGGAAATAAAATGCTTTGAGTATTGCTTGCAAGAATTCATTATTTTTATGAGGTTTTGTGTTACACAGTTTGGCCTTTATTTTTTAATTAACTCCATTTTGAAAGGTTTTTTTTTAACAGTGGCTATTCTTTTTGTTTAAAAATGCATCCAAAATATGCAGCAGTTTTATATCTACAGAAAAATAATAATCATGAACTTACATTGCTAGGTTTCCCCTATTTGAAAGTTTGTAGTATGAGAAAGGTGCAAATGCCAGTGTATCTCAGCTGGTTCAGAAGCTGTAGATGCAGTAGGGCCTTACACAGCAATCAAACACATCTAAGGAAAAGCCCATTTGGCTTCAAAAAAGGTGAGATCTGTATTGATTATGAGAACACTCACTGCTTCATTCTATGGGATTAAACACATTTTAGAGGTACGTAAAACCTCGTGCTTCAGAAAGCACATCAAATGTAGTCAAGAGTTGGACAGAACGTCCTTGATCGTCACTTTATCCCCTGTATCCTGTTACAGACTATTGTAAGAGATTAGACAAGATGGATGACTGCTCTGAAACAGCACAATAAACTATATTTCTTATATTCCCCAGATCCTGACTGAACTGTTATAATCAGAGGTGGTTTTGGCACTAACTGAAACAGCCAATGTGAAAAGCAGTAAGAGCTCAGACATAAAAATCTGTATGTGCACAGTACATACACGCTGCTGTTTTGGTGTCATGTTGCATATGGCCCCATAACTTCTGCTTTAATCAAAACTATGCAAACGTGCTCCAAAAGAAGCCCAATGGTGATCATTAGCTGATTAGCAGCTTCTTGCTTCTATCTGAAGGACTGAGCTGTCACACTTGTTTTCCTGAGGCAGCAGAACTCCCTGCTCTCCTGGAGCTAAGGGTACTTCATTGCGCGCTTTAAATCTGTCCACTTTTAGGAAGCACGCCACATTAATTTACAGTAGGAAAAGAGCTAATGAACAGTTGTGCTCTTCTTTCACAGAGAAAATGTGTTTCTGAAAAAAATATACTATATTTTCAGGCAAGAAAAAAAAGAATAGAAAATATTAGATATAATGCAATATATTTTACGGAAATACTGAAATATGAAATAATGTAATGCTGGGCCAATGAGTGGAATTCATAGTAGCAATACTGATAAAAACTTTTGTAAGAGCTGCAAATGTCTGATAACATATTTGTAGTTGATCATAACATTAGAATATGTAAGGGGACTTCATTAAATATATGGAGTTATTTTGTATTCTGGAGATTTGGTCTCCAAAATCAGAAAGGGGATTATGTACAAAAGGTTATATATAATTCCACAAATACCTCTAATTATAAGGAATGAGGTTTTATTTATCTTTTGTTGTTAATTCATAGCAAACAGCTATAGACATAGGCACAAGCCCCCTACATTGATGAATAATTGTGTTCCTCACCATTGTAGCCACACAATAGAGAAAGGCAGTGACTTTATGGGGAGTTTGAGCTAGTAGGGTTCACACAGTCTTGGAATGAGAAAGTGAATGAGTAGGTAATGAGTTTATTACATATAAGCAGAAGGTAAAGACACCTTTTGTAGACAGCTACAGGCATTCCTTTGGACAAAGAGATGTGGCAGTTATATCTTTTCAGTGACTTTTCAGGCCAAGAAAGTGGCTAAATGCTGACATACACCAATAACATAGAGTTCGAGAGGGTTGCAAAGAAGAGAACATGGTTATGGGGGACTTGAGAATCTTAATCCATTCATTGTGTGGCACAAGGAGAGAAGACAATGCATTCGTAAGAAGAGAGTTACTATTCCTGGGATGTGATCTTGGGACATCAAAGTTGGGGAAAATGAGGGTATTTGCCTTGGTTGCATGAGTAGTACCTGGTCATTTGAGAGTGAAATATGTATGATTTAATTTGAAACAAAAAGACCTTAGATTTTATATGCACTAGTGAAAACTGGTCAGGTCGTGTTACTAACCAGGTTCAACACTGTCGTTACCAGCTGCATATTTGACACATTGTAAACCAATGGAAGTGGGGTGACAACAGAAGGCAGTGAGATCAGAAAGGGATTTAGTCAGATTGCATCCAGCCTGAGGAATCCCTTGCCTAAACTGAACCTGATGGTCATGCAGTATCCAAATCAATGAGTGGTATAAAAAGAGGAATGGATTTAGTGTGCTGCATACCTTCCATACTGTTACTTCACTTTCCTTTGTCTACCAAAAGTACCTTTCATTCATAATAGAAACAAACAAACAAAAGGATGCATTATCTATTTTTACATGGAAAAGGTTCAGAACCAGGAATCCCACAAGTCTGAACCTTTTTACCTGAAAAGGCATAACTACCTTTTTTAAGGAGTGTCACTGATATTTCTACTCATTTTAAAGCCATTGACTTATGACCCGTGTTAACTTTTCACTGAAAATGCTAATTGTAACAGTTTTATTTCATGTAGAATAATAAGGACTTGAAAAAACAACATATATTTGCATGATTATCAAGTAAGAACTTTACAAAAACTCTCAAAGGAATTAATACTNTAATGTTTTTAAGGTAAGGAGTGAGAAACAAAAGAAGCAATGTCAGAAGATACACCTGACACATGGAGAGAATGGAAGTGTGGTATTGAGTGAAGTGCTTTCTAAGTGCTTTGCCAGTGAACAAGGTGGCACTGAAGATACCAAACTGAATCATCAGCTCAGGAAGCAGGCTGTACACTCTCAGTTGTTAGTGACTCATTAGGAGGAGCAACAACTACGCAAACCTGGATTTATTAGTTTTTTAATACCTGTTACCCGTAAGATATATTACCTTGCCATGACCAGTCACCGTGTCAGCAAGTGGTGCTGTCACAGCCACGTACCTGGGAGGTCTGACCCGCTGCTTCTCCAGGCGGGGCAGGTTATGGAGGGTCTCCCGGGCGCGCTGCGCCAGCATCCTCCGGCCGAGGGGCCCTGGAGGCGAGGGAAGCCTCCCACTTCGCTGCGGGGCCCTGGATGCGGGAGACGGCCCACCCTGCTGCGGCGAAACTCGCGTTTCCTCCCTCCTGGCCCTCGGCCCGCTCCGGTCGCCCGCTCCCTCAGGCTGCCGCCGGCCGGCACACTGTTGTCCCTGCAGTTACCAGGGAAACCCGTTGCTAGGTAACACCTCAATGAGGGGGCGGAGCCTACGCCACCCGTCTAGGGACAGGGAGGGACAGCGCAGGCGCAGTGGCTGCACGCAGTGCCCGGAGGCGCGCAGACGCACTTCGCACAGGGCGGCTTGGCCTGCTCCGTGTCGCGGCTCTGGGCGGAGTCGCGATAGGGGCGGGACGGGCAGGTGGCTGCGCGTGCGCGGTGAGGGAGGGGAGGGGGCCGCGTGGGTCGCACCGCGGTACCGGTGGCAGCTGCCCCCGCTCCCGCCGGTAGGTGCGCGCCCGTTATCCGGGGGATGCCTGAGGGCGAGAGGAACTGGTTCGAACTGGTCTGAGCCGCGGGGGCAGGGCAGGGCAGGGCAGGGTTGCCGCCGTCGCCGCTTCTGAGGGGAGGCGGAAGGCCGGAGGCTGGGGCGGTGCTGGCCGGGGGGGCGCGACCGACCCAGTTCTGTGGTGTCGCGTTGTCCTGGTGCGGCCCGGTTGCCCGCCTAACCTCCCCCCACCGCTCCCACTCGCCATTTGGCACTTTCCGGGCGTCGAAACAGTGAAGCGGGAACCTTTGCAGGGTCATGGTCTGTGGGGTGTTGGCGAGAAGGTTAAAGTTGAATGGTTTACTTTGGGATTTTTTTAATTTTTTTTTTCTCTGTGTGAAAACGCTGCAAAACGTCAAATGGAATTTGCCCTGTCTTAACAGTTTTAACTTACTGGTCGTTTTCAGTCTCAACCCTACCTTGAGGTCTTTGGCAGCTGCAAACTGCCGCTGACTTGCTTGGTGGCTGAATTTTAACCATAGGTTATGTCGTTGCAAACTTTGTGTCTATACCAGTAACAAAGTCCGGTTTTTCACTAGAATTCCTGTCATTGGCAATGGCTGGTAGAACTGTGGCTAATCGCTGCTGAGGGGGAGGTGCTGGCAGCGCTGCAAGCGGAGCGTTGAGGTGTGTTGTCAAAACTTAAAATTTCATTGGAGGTACAGGTGTGAGCTGTGCTTCAAAAAAACCCCAACAAACAAAACACCTTTTTGACACGGGGTTTATACTTGAATGCCTTGGTGGTCTAACTAGTCTGGTGAACTCCTACTGTCCGTAAAGTCTAATTCGGGCTGGTTTTTCAGTAGAGTTTTGCCAATTGAGCAAAAAGTGATTTCAGAGAAACAGGTCGCGTTCAATGGTTGTGTACAGGTACTTTGTGTGGGTACCAAATTGGATTACACAGGAATTGGCTGGACTGAGTAGCTGAATGAAGGAATTCCCTGCAACTAAGCCGACTTCAAACAATGCCTATGGCATAGATTCATAAAGAGTCCAGACGTTGCATCCAGCAGCTGACTCGTGCGTACCAAGTGTCTGCACCCCAACGTGAACCTGTAGAGCAACTTGACATGGGAGGCGACTGTGCTTGGCATGATTTGTACTCCCTTAGTTCACACATAATGCTTGAAGTCATTCTTGTATTCAAGAAATAAAATCAGTAAAATATTGTCTAGTTGGGTTTTTTTTTCTTTGGTTGGCTGATTTTTTTTTTTGTTTGAATTTTTTTTTTTTTTTTAAATCCCAAATGTAACTTAATTACATCTGGAAGTTTAATACAAAAATCTCTGTCTGGCCCTATAGTGAATATAGGTAATCGCCTTATGTAGGTGCAATATAAATTTTTTTGTAATAAGTTATCAAAAAGAAAAATCTATCTGCAAAGACTAATTGTAATATTCAGAATCACCTATAGTGAATAGGTGGTAGGCCTATAGTGAATATAGGGCCAGAGCTAGAGTGCATTACTATTGTAGTACAGCTGTATAGTGATTTGGAATATTATAATTAGCCTTTGCAGATAGTTTTTTCTTTTTAATAACCATTACAAAAAACTTATATTGCATCTACATAAGGTCATTATCTTATACTTTACAAGGATTGGGAAAAAAAATGTACAGTAGATATGCCCGTCTTTACTCTGGTCTGTGCCTTGCAATTACAGCAAGTTCATCATGTCACACACAGAGACTTACTGTTTGCAAGTTCATCTCTCCATGTAGAACTGAGCAAGCGCAAAGCTGTAATTATTAGAGGTACGCTAAGAGTTTGGTAGAGAAAGTAGAGTGCAAAAGACAGACTGAGGAACACAGAGCACTGTCTACACCAGGGAGCACCTGGGAATGAAAAGTCTTTGTTTTTGTAGTTTGCTCTTAAAATCTTCAGCTTCTGTATCATTTTTGAAGTTTGTGACCTGTGTCTCTGAAGTAATTTGATAGTAAGCACTCTGACCGGGACGAGCAGGGTCTTTAAAAGACTGCTGCAACAAATGTAAATACGGGTAAATCATGTAGGTCTTTGGAAGATGATGCAGTTCCCATTGGGTGCTCATCTGCTTTCTACTGCAATTCCAGGCCACCTTGTCTCCACAGTGATAAAAGGCTGTTGCACTGGAGAGCATCTGGAGAAAAGGCACTGAACAATTGAACGATTTGGAAACTTATTCTATAGTGAATTCCTTTAATTGTTCTGTTTAGTCTGTCTTGATTAATGTGAGGAAAGACTTTCTCATTCATTTTCTTCACTGATAAAAGTAGCTAGTATATAAACTTAAATATTTTAATAAGCATTGCAAAGCAAATGCTGGGGTGCTAGCAGCTAGATTGAGTCTTTAAAATATAGTTGTTAGAAGTTGCTGCTAGCCATTTTGGTTATGCACTACAGCACCACGGCAAAAAAACCACCAACCCAAACAACCTGTAGCTTAGTCAACCATCTACTTGTACTGCATACTTATAACAACTAATAGTAATAATTAAATAGTAATAATTTCTAAAAAATGCTGATTTTATAAATAGTGCAAATATATGTAAAAATTCTATTTTTTAGAATTGATGAGAAAGTACCAAGTTGGATATTTACACCAAAAATGTCATTAATTTTCTGAAAGAAGGTTCAGTATTGCTGTTCTTTAAGCATTTTTAGTAATGCACAATGAATAAGTAACAATAACAAACTGAATCTTGTTTCCCTACCTAAATGAAAGATGATTTTCTGTGTACATTTCTGGTTCTTTCTGCCCCATCCTTGCCCTTTTATGGAGATTTTGAGAGTTCTTCCCCCTTTGTGCCCTGAACACACAAAAATCTTGTGCTGCAGTTCGCGCTGGTACTAGTGCTGCTTTCTCTAAGCAAACAAAATACCATGTTGAGAGTCACTTGCTTAATCTTTGTTGGTGATCCAGTTTTCCTAGTGATATTTTNNNTTGTATTCTTTGTTTGGGGGGCGGGGAGGAGGGGTGTCTTTATGATGTGTTTCTCTCTCCCTTACTTTACACAAACAACACTCAATGCAATTCTGTTATAGGGGTACTTCTCAAACCACTTGCTTGGTTTTCCGTTCCTTCAGAAGAGAATTGGATGCAACTCTTCCAGCCTTGCTGTTGCACAAGTCTGTGAGTTCTTTGAGTATTTAAGACAGACCTTTTCTCTTTTCTTTTTTTCTTTCTTGGAAAGACAATATAAGAAATCAAAGGCATCTTGAGAGGTTGGGAAAATGCATATTTTGTAAACATTTTGATTACAAGAATGTAATTTAGTTAATCTTCCCTATTTGTAAATTTGCACTTAAAAATAAGTCTCCTAGAGGTAAAACTAATTTTTTTTAAAATTCCTATAAACAATATTATTTGCATATGATGTTGTAATCTTAGGTTTGGATGCCTCTGTTTACCCTGAGGACATGGACTGTGGAAGTTTAATTTGTCAGTGGGAGAGAGCTGGAGTTATGCAGAGAGTGGGGAATGAGTGCTATTTTGAAGAATACCTCTCTGGCACTGGTGGATTTATATTTGAATTCTTGTTGTTCTGAATTTCATATCCTTTAGGTGATTTTCCTAAGTGTTTGCTGAAGGACTAATTAGTGGTTTGGTTTTTTTTCTTTTTGAAGCAGTTAAGTGGATTGTCAAGTTGGGTTGGAAAAGAAAAAAGAGCAACTAAACCCAGCGGATGAAGATGTTTCACGTTGTTCAGTACCAGCCTTTAAGACTCATAATCCACAACAGTCTTTCTAGCATGTGTTTAAAACTGATGCTTTCAAGACCTGTTGCACTTGCACAGATATGGAAGTCATGGTTCTCAAGCAATTCTCTTGTTGGAAACAAAAATATTATCCTGATGGGACCTCCGGGTGCTGGGAAAACAACAATTGGGAGAATAGTAAGTCAGAAACTAGATTGCCCTGTCATTGACATAGATGATGATGTCCTTGAAAAAACATGGAACATGAGTGTGTCGGAAAAACTGCAGGATGTTGGTAATGAGCAATTTTTAGAGGAGGAAGGAAAAGCCCTGTTGAAGTTTTCAGCATCTGGAAGTGTCATTTCCCTTACTGGGTCCAATCCAATGCATGCTGCTGGCATGCAGCATATGAAGAAAAATGGAATAGTTGTATACCTGGATGTGCCCACAGCAGTCATTATGAGCAGGCTGAAATCAATGAAAGTGGATCGCATCGTGGGCCTGACTCCTGGTATTTCTCTCAAGGACATACTTCAGTTCAGGAAGCAGTTCTACGAAAGGTGGTACGACATCCGTGTTCTTCATGGAGGGGATGTTGCACCAGAGGTTGTAGCTGAAAAGGTGCTTGATGCAGTGAAGAGATACCAAAACTCAGAACTGGAAACTTTCATTTCAACTAGGTCTAGTGGGTGTGGAAGGAGTATGAAAAAAGACTCTCATAAATATTTCAGTGATGTTGTTACTGAGGGCTTAGCACCTGATGGAGGACTCTTTGTTCCTGAGAGAGGACTTCCGAAGTTCACTGCTGGAGAATGGCAAAGTCTAATAGAAGCAACTTACATTGAAAGAGCCCAGGTGATACTAGAAAGGTGCATCCATCCTGCTGATATTCCTGCTTCTAAGCTGTCAGAAATTATTGGAACTGCTTATGGAGAAAACTTTACTTGTTCTAAAATCGCCCCAGTTAGGCATCTGGCAGGCAATCAGTTTCTCCTTGAGTTATTTCATGGACCAACAGCATCATTTAAAGATTTTGCTTTACAGATGGTGCCACATATATTTGCATACTGCATTCCCAGAAGTTGCAATTATTTGGTTCTGGTAGCTACTTCTGGTGACACAGGGAGTGCTGTCCTAGATGGCTTTAGTCGTCTCCATGATGCTGACAAACAGAGAATTGCTGTGATGAACTTTTTTCCGGAGGATGGAGTAAGCTCAATTCAAAAATCACAGATGATTGGCTGTCAGAAAGAAAATGCCTGGTCAGTGGGTGTCAAATCTGATTTTGATTTTTGCCAGACGGCTATAAAGCAAATCTTTACTAATTCTGATTACACTGGCTTTCTTACAGTAGAATATGGAACAGCTTTAGCTGCAGCAAACTCCATAAACTGGTCAAGACTGCTTCCTCAGATAGTTTATCATGCCTCTGCGTACCTTGACCTTGTTCATCAAGGTATTATTCCTTTTGGAAGCCCTGTAGATGTCTGCATTCCTACAGGAAACTTTGGCAACATATTAGCGGCTTTGTATGCTAAAATGATGGGAATTCCTATTAGAAAATGTATTTGTGCTTCCAATGAAAACAATGTTTTGACTGACTTTATAAGAACAGGTGTTTATGATTTGAGGGGAAGAAAATTAATTCCCACTTTTTCACCAGCAGTAGATATTTTGAAGTCCTCCAATCTTGAGCGATACTTGCACCTGATTGCTAATGAGGATGGACAACTGGTGACACAATTGTATAACCAGCTGGAAAATCAGGGCCACTTCCAGCTGCGGAAAGATCTACTTGAAAAGCTTCAACGGGACTTGGTGGCTGGCTGGTGCTCTGAGGAGGACTGTCTAGCTGCCATTCACTCTGTGTACAGCACTACAGGATATATTTTGGATACACATACAGCTGTTGCTAAAGTAGTTGCAGATCGATTACAAGATAGAACTTGCCCGATTATTATTTCATCTACAGCTCACTATTCAAAGTTTGCACCTGCTATCTTGAGGGCCTTGAGGATTGCAGAAATAAATCAGAATCCATTAAGTCAGCTTCACTTGCTGAGTTCTTACAGTCCTCTGCCTCCAGTCCACTGGGGCCTATTAGAGACCCTGAAAAAGAAAGGGAATGATGATCACCAGGTCTGTGCTGCTGATATGAGTATGCTGATGTCCCATATAGAAACCTTAATTCAAAATCATTTTATGAAAGTTTTCTGAGCAACTGATCAGAGGTGCACTGTGTCAGCTGCGATGCCTTCGTACCAGGCTGCATGTTTCAGTAAAATCACGATTCATCCAGCCTGTGTCCAGTCCACAGCATAACATCTGCAGTTTTATACTCATTTAGCAAGTTTTCAACGGGATTTGTAAGTAACGCCTGTGAGTTTTCTAGTAGTGGTGAAAGGTTGTGAATTGAGAGTAGAAAAGACTGGAATACTTTTTTTGCAGGTCATACAGAGTAGAGATGGCAGTAGTGTGCCGTCTTTCCTTGGTGATGCTGTCTCCTTCGCAAGCCTGAAGTGTTCTCCGTGGAAGGAGGAAGATAATGAAGTCTGTCTGACCTTTCTGAAACTGTTAGCTCTTGTTTTGTTGCAAGACTGATGTGATCATTTGGTCAGTGGGTGATTAGTTAAACTTTAATTCTCTTCACTTAGGGTACTGAAACATAATAAGATATTGTAATGATGTTAGTATGTTACTAATGAGGGTTGATTTCACTGCAAAGGTTCGAGTAATACTTGCATTGTTAAGCCTTGAATTGTTCGATATCATGTTATGTTATCTTCCTGTATGATGTTTTTCATGTGTTGTTTTTCATGTATTTGTAAAAAGAAAAAATCTGGTTATTTTGTTTTTCAGCCTTTTTTTTTTCTCCTAGATATTGTTCTGTATAAAATACAATCCTTAATTTGGTATTTTTAATAATTTTTGAAATGTAACTCTTTCTCTAGTGTATTGTAGTCTCTTTCCTAGATCTTTTCTATTTGAACTTGCAACTTTAGAATTCTTTTTTAATGCTATAGAAGAATTTGCTAGTAGTAGCAGCAGGCTCCTTAAAACCAACCAGGCCACCATTTATTTACACTTACTTCTTGCATTTGAAGTTTTTAGAATATAAGATTTATCTTAGAGGTCATATAACTTTCTAATTACTTCTGCTTTCATTATTTTCTTGATTTCCTTGATGTTCCATTCTTTGCATGAATAAGGATGAGAAAGAAGCTTCCCAAAGTTCCTGGCGTCTCATCAAGGAAAGTGAAGGATGAATTCCAGTGTCTGGAAAGTGTGATAGCATCAGAAGTATTCATTGTTTAACCTAAAATAGATCTATGTTAGCAATCTGGTTTCGCTGATGACTGGCTCTTTATTGGTTTCTTGCATCAGAATCAAATAGAGCAGGTTGCCCTAGGAGGTCATGTGGTTACAGACAAAATTATCCTGCTAACTGTAGGTTATATTTGGCAAGGGAGTGAAATATAACTACATTTCACACCAAGAGAAACAGCGTGCAGTTACAGGTAAAGAGCTAAGAGTCGTCAGATGTGAGGACGTAAAGCCATGGGAGGTTGTGGTTCCCGCCAAGAGTCAAATAGAGAAAGTGTTGACAAGAGAGGTGGTAATTGCTAACACCTTTTCCCCTCTTTGAGAGGCAACATCTCCTAGATGTCAGGACTTATTCAGAGCTCTGAACTGTTGCCATATCCCCCAGTTTCCTCTGTGTGTCTGCTTGTACATTTTGCCAGGGAGGTGAAGAAGATACTGTGTAGCAAACTATTCTAAAAGATTGTTTTTTCTTCCACTGTAAGATGAAAGGCCCGAGCATGATGTGCATTTGCTACAGTGAATACTTTATACAATAGAATTAAATGTAGCTGATAACAAAGGTGCAACACAACAGCTTTCTGGATTCTGCTATTCTTTGATGCCTTTTTAGGACCATTCTAGTTCTTTTATCTGCTCAATCCTTATTCACTGTTTCTACAGTAACTTTGGAAAATAACTTTTTATTTTCACAACATCATAAAACAGTTCAGGTTGGAAGTGACATCAAAACATCGTGTGGTCCAAACTTTTTCTGTGAAAGGGAGCATAGATGAGATTATCTAGCCCCGTGCCCAGTCATGCCTTTATCCAGTGATGGTGGGACTACCACATCCCTGGAGAGGTTATTCCAGTGACTGAGTGTTCTTACTGTGAAAAATTTCTTTCCTGTGTCCGGATGAAACTTCTCTTTCAACTTGTACCTATTTAGCCCTGTCATCTCCATGTGCTTCTTGTGAAGAAAGACCCTTCATCCGCTTTCTGGCTACCCTTTAAGTACTGGAAAACTGTGATGAGGTGCCCTCTGAGCCTCCTCTAGGATGTAAAGACCTAACTCACTCTGTCTCTCCTCACAGGGCGAGGGATTTTCATCATTTTCCACACACAACATGCGAAAGACCATAAATATGTAATTTAAAAAAATAATCCAAGTTCTGTAAGAAAAAGTTGCATAAGCATATTGCCAAAAAAGAAGTGTTACTTGTGTAGGTGGCAAGTGCACACGCACCTTGTGTTTCTGTATGTTTCAGTCTGATTCTTGCAGTAGTTCCAAGTGGAAAAAATATAACGCTTTCTCTGGATGTGCTCGGTACAAAACCAGAATTCTAAATCTTAAAAAAGCCAGCCAAACCCAAACAAAAACCCAGCCAACGAAACAACTCCCAACAGAAACCCAACTGCCTTGATTGAGTTACTGGAATGGGAATTGGTTTCACAAGGGGTCTGTGGAAATCCTGTAGTACTTGGTTCTGTGGGTTTAATCTAAATTGACATCGTAGGGCAATTCGTCACGTGCTGTTACCTTACAGAACAGTCTACAGAGAAGAGCTTGTTTTCATAAAAAGTACCTAAAAGAAAAGCTGAGATTCTAAACAAGCTTAGGCTGGAAGTCCTACCTTGAGTTAGCTGGTTGTTAGATAAAACGGTCAGAACTAAACTAACAATTTGTTTTGATGTGACTCAATCCGTGTTTCAAAGTTCACAGCAGTAACTTGAGCTTGTTTTGGAGGAGCTATTAGTAAAATTTCTAGTTACTATTTTCAGTTGATATGAATCGAGGAAGTACAAAAATGACCAGTTACACCTATGAGCTTTCAATGTGGACTTAAGATGTATAAAGGCAGTGGTTAAAGAGTGTGTATGTATTAGTACATCTCTCAGAATGTCTAAAGCTTTTACAATGCAGTATTTACTACTTTTTAAAAAATAATTAATTTTTGGATTTTCTTACAACTTCAGTGAATCTGCTTGTGGATTCTAGTAACGGGCACTTTAAAATGCCTGCAGTAGTGGTGCGGCACTGGATGTACACGGAGTTTGCGACCAAGTGTGGGTGCTGTGTTGTGGTAGCTGTAATGTGCAACCTTCTGGCTTGCTCTGTCCCTCTGGGCCTGGAGGTGTGGAAGACAAAAAATTTCCAGTGTACTCGCTGTAGCTGGCTGTGGGGGAGTAGGATAGTGAGGGAAGCAATCCTTCCACCTTCCCAGCCCACCTCTGCTAAATGTCAGGCAGCAAAAGACTGTGGTTCAGCAAATATTGTTCTACTCTTATTGCACTTTCTCCCCTCAGTCAGTGTTATGAAAGATTCAAAGGGCACTAGTGATCGAGAATGTGATCGAAAGTGCCACTTTTTTGTCTTTTGCAGACCTTGTGCCCTCTGAAATTTGTCATGCAGTATTTTCTATTAACTTCTTAAAGCAAAAGTGGTGTGCTAATGATGCACAAAAGCAGATCTACATTGTGTTGGTTAGCAGGATTCTTTAAGCCATTTAGGCTTGGTGTATACACAATTTGCTCCTGTTTGTCTAAAGATAGGATGTTGTGGTCTAAATAAATACAAGCCAGGTTTACGGAGAGCATGAGCGTGCATATAGACACATTTCCACTAGCTTTGTTGGCCCGGAGTAATAGCATAGCTTTAGTTAAGCTATTCTTCTGTATAGACAAATCTTTGCTGGACGCTGATGCAACTTGAAAAAACTTAAGGACAAATGTAACAAATGTAAGGACAAATGTACTGTCTGTATTTACACTTCTTATTATAAGAATATTTTTGTGGGAAATGCTTTGTTTTGTTTGCAGACTGACCAGCTGCTCATGATTTGTCTTTAGTCACAGTCCTGCTTCTCAGGGTGACAGAGCCATTTGAGGTAAGGGGTGAATAGAGCAGGTAGGGATGACTTCAGAAGATAATTCTGTTTTCTTAGAGTCTTACGATTTAGAAAGATTTGCTATTTATGTTTTTGAGGTGATGGAATATTTTAGCAGATGGAACTCTAAAAAGAAGATTGTTGTTTTTCAAGAGGTCAGCTTTGCTCTTCAAGGACGTGAAGAACACACGTTGTTATTAAGTATACCATGTTTGGCATGCCTGAAATATGCATTAGTGGTATGTATCCACTATATTTTTTTTCTAAATAAATAATGCTGGGTCCACTCTGTAGCACTTTCTTTGCGAATATGTTCTTAAATTCTTACCCATGTGATATAAAGAAAATGCACTAAAAGAATTGATTTCAGAAGTTGATATTCTTAAATTCTGAAAGGTGTGTTCTGTCCAATGTCTCTTTGAAAGTCAGGTGTATAGTAAATGATATGGTAAGTCACTTTGCTGAGATTGACAGGTGTTAGTGGATTAATTTGCATCATCCTGGAAGGAAAGTATATATAAAATAGGAAATGTCTAAACACTCTCTGCGTTGCACCGCAGACTTGTCTGATACTACATGGAAGGTAGTATTAATTCTGAGGAATTAATACAGAGAACTAACTCTCTGACAGTTTAATTTTATCTGTGCTTAGTTCAGTGGAGGGATGAGCTGGTTGTCTGTTAACAGTTGCAGAGCAACTTTGGTTCACTTGGAATATGATTTCAGCATCACGGGCTTAAAAATTACTTGAATGGTTGAAACAGCAATGAATGAGTAGTTAATTTCAGGGAATTAATGTGAACAAGTGGTTAATTCTGAACGTATATTAGCAGCTTAAAATATTACTCAGTGTGCTCAGCACGCTTATCGGAACTGGAAAGCTGTTGCTTCAACTATTTTTCAGAAAGCAGACATCAATCTCAGTCCTTCTCTCCAAATTAGGTAAAACTTCTGAAGGTCTCCTGGTGTGGAGGTGGATCTCAGCTGTCTGTGCCTTTTACTTGAGAAGAGTTCATTCCCTGGTACCTGTTTAAGATGGGCTCTCACTACTTTCTTGACAGTAAAGGAAATATTTAAAGGAAAAAATGTTCAGCAGAATTAAGAATATACCTAATTTTACTTGCTTATTTACAATATCTTACAAAATTTAACCATGTAGAGGAACCACAGCGTTTTCCCTGTGCAACACAGAACACACTTTTCATAGAAAGTGTATTTCAGATTTCCCGAAGTCAGTTACGTAGCACAGGAATTCTTGTTCTAGCATTTTATTTAGCTACTTCTTCACTGGTATTTGGGATAACCTTAGATTTTCAGATAGTTTGTTATTTTAAAGAAGTTACTGCTATAGAAGCATGGGATGTATCACCCCCAAATTCAAAATTCATAATAACACTAATTGAGTCTAAACCAGCAATATCTCACAATGTAAACCTGAAAGGACAGCTGTGACTGAACAGATTTGTTACGTGAGTTGATACAGGATTCAGCTCTTAACCATGAGTTTGTTAAGAACACAGAAGGAAACACAATGATGACTGCTCAGATCCACAGAAGCCACAACACTTAAATACTCTGTGTCTCACTGTGGTCTCAAGCACCTAGGACCAGAGGTTTGAGGACCTACTAACCCAGTAGAGCAATTTGCTGTAGGAAGCGCTGACTTTGAATGGTGTCTGGAGATGTCACGCTTGCTCAGCTGAACAAGGATTTTCAGCATGCCTTGTGGCCACAAGGACCAGCGAGATCCTCAGGTCTAGAAATGGAAGTGCTTTCAGGGAAGTAATATTACTGTCTATAATTGACTTTGGTGTAAAATTCTCTTTTAGAAGAATATTATGCCTAACTTCAATAGCGACAATTTCCAGTAGTGCTGGAAAATTGGACAGAAAGGAGTCATGAGAGCAATAAAAGGATTAAAGAGAAGCACTGGCATGAGGGTCTGAATAAGCAGAATCTACTTAGTTTAGCAGAAGGAGAGTTAGCTTAGCAGAACCACCTTTGGAGCAGAAATTTGATAATACAATAAAGGTCTGTTCCATCCAGCAGAGAAAGAATGATGCAGCAATTTTGTAGAAGTTGGGCACATGACAAGAAGAGGTAAAGACACGTAACAGAATGGTAAAGGTGTCTACTTCTGGAGGCGTTAGATGATTTCCTGAAAAGATGTGAATTGATAGAAGGAGGACTAATTCAGGCCAAGTCAGATCCATGTTATACAAGAGGTGAAACTAAATAATGGCGTCGGTCTTTTTTGGCTGCCCCGGGAGTACCCAAAGGGAGTTACCCAAGGATGAGCAGCATTTCACAGAGGTTTGAGCGCTAGAGATTGTGAACTCCTTTCAGTTCTGCTATCGTGTTATCAGTACACGGAACAAGTTGTGCGCTAAATAGGCTACTGGATATGTTTAGCCTTGTTCTTTCTGTCTCTAGAGAATTGCAAATGGACTGCTAATGCACACCCTGACTTGACTCATGGCTATTAGGCTGTGGCTCATTAGTTTTAAATTTCGTTACACAATATGTGTTTGGGCAATAGATACTATCATTATGAAAATGAGGCGAACACACGTAGTAGGAAAGTGCCTATGCAAATGTCAGCTGTATTAAATTCACCTAATTGTTATTTTTCTAGGCTTTTAAAAATTCTAGATATTTCAAAGTTTATTAGATGCTTTTGGACCCATTCTTTCCATTTTGTTTGCCTGTCGTTTCTCTCTGCTTACATGAGCAAGCTGTGATCCAATGGCCATTTCCAATTCCTTTTCAGCTCACAATAAGATTTATGTAGGACAAATTGAAAAATTTGTTTCCTTTTTATCGTCAGACTTGACCTTTTATATACCAGCCAAAGATGCTTCATAAAGTTTACAGAAGATAAAGTGCACTCATAGGGTTCTTCTCTAGAAACATATTTTGAGAAGTGTATATTTTCTCTCCATTTTAGACTAATTCACTAAATTATACCTAAATGGACTAGGCATTCAGTGGACTTTTTTACTAAGTACATGTAGCAACCTGGTTCTGTTTAAAATGCTAATAAATGCATCCCGTCTCCTAATGAAGCTAGTGCTCCCTGCATAATTAATTAGCATTGTATACAGATGAGGACGGGAAAGCCATATTCACATCCTTAATAAAAGGCTGCTGCACAGTCCTGAAGGGTCATACAATAATACCTCATTTCTGCAAAAAAATGTATTTTGCAAGCAAATATTTAGTTTAAATTATCTCCAATCGTTGTTATATACAGCTTTTAACCACAAGATGGCATTCCTAACAGAAGTTTGCTAGACATGATAATTTCTTGCAGTATTTGAAGGGCTCTAAATGAAAGACTGTCATAAGAATTTGTAATATTATATGAGCTTTTTATATTTCGATTTTTATAAAATGTAATTAACAGAAATTTAAGTAAGCAATCTTACTGATAATTAGGTTAATACTCATTGACATGTGGAGTACCCAGAAATATGTGATGGTTCTAGGCCAGAGAAACGCCACATTAATTCATGGCATTATATGCTGCTGGAGACTTTAAAACTGTAAATCTTGAATCAATTTTGCTTTAGTATAAGAATCTAAAATAAAATAAAAAACTTGAATTCTTTAATATTTAAATGAAGAGCACAAATAATACCATGGTCTTATATGCAAAATCCAAGTGTTGGGGGTTTTGAATGTGATGTAGCGTATGGAGCTTGTAGTGAGTTTTGGGACAGAGAGTAGATAACAGTATTTGCAAGAAAAAAACAGTATAAATGGTATGTCTTGCTGCGCAGGGGATGATTTTTTCATAGCTTAATGTTAAAATGACCAAACAACTTATTTTCAAGTGCCTGTCATCCAGGTTGATAACAGCCCAACAGGCAGCCGCCTTCGTTCAGGCTTTATATCTTTTTCATGTTCTTGTAATCTTCGTATGCTAAAATCAAATGCCTTGTTATAATTTTTCCTTAAATACAAGTATGAAAGGAGCATAATACAACTTACTAAACCAATATAAGTGCAGTACATTTTATGTAACATAGACACATACATATTATACGTGCTTTTTTTTCCCCCATGATTAAGCTCCTGGTCTTACTTGGCTTAATATCGCTGACTGATCAGACACCTGAGCTAAGTAATTATTTGTATTTCCTTCCTAGCTAGTGCCCTAGTTGCCTTTTGGGTTGGAAAAAAATGACACCTTAAGATTGCGCCTAAACTGGAATCCAATATAAGTTGTGGAATATTTTTCAAGTCTTTTTCAAGTCAATAGAAAGAATTATGATATACTAATATTTTTTTTATTGTTTTGTGGTAGCGAAACTTCCATGGCATCATTATCTACTGGATACAAACGTTTCCTGCTAATCCTTCTGCTCTGTGTGCTGCCCACCACTGATGCCTCAGCCCCCTGGCTTGGGTTCCTACCATTTAACAGAGCAGAGAGGACAGAGTAGTGGCTGCAGCCGCCGCTGACACTAGTGCCAGTCTTTGCCGAGTGAGCAGGTACTACTTTGACATTAAGCAGACCTTCTTTTTCCTAACATGCTGCTATCCCTCTGTCATGTCTCGAAGGTGGCTATGCAAAACAGTATATGAATTTTTGTTCGCTGAAAACAATTGTCAGTCAAAAAAACACTTTCAGAATGATTGGGCTGGTAGAACCTACCTGCTGGTTGAATCTGGCACTAGGATTGCAGAAGATAACCTTCTGAGTTAATAGTATCTTGTGTTGACTAACAGTAAAATCTGAGGGCCTGAACATCTCCCACTGGATTCAAATTTTAAAGAAATGTAGTGAAGTGAAAATGACTATTTCAAGGATGTGGAAATGGCAGTACAAAGAAAGTTAAACATAATAATTATGAAATGTTAATGAGAAGGTAAACCATTTGTTGCTTTAACCCTTCAAGTTAAGTTACACACAGAATATTCTTTGTAGTAATTAGTCACAGCACTAGGTAAGTAGATGGGGAATGAATTCCACTGAGAAGAACAAGAAACCCGTCCCATGGAGGAGGTTAAAAAAAAAGGAAAAACAAATGTACCGAGGAAAGACACAATCTCTGCCCTCAAGGGCTGACAGCTGGCATGTAGAGAGTGCTTAACCTGAAGGACAGTCTGTTAAGTAGAAATATACTCAGCTATACAAGTGAAACAGGTCAGTCAAGGCAACAGCAGGGTTCAGGGGCCCCAAAACTGCCATGAGTATAGAGTGCCATGGACACCACCAACGGCAATCAATGTTCTCAACCATTGCTGACGTTGCAATGGGACATCTCATGATGTCAAATCAGATGGATATGTACTCCAGCTCCCAGAACTGGATAAATAAGTGGCACCAAATTTGTCCCTGAGGGTCTCTCCGTTACATGACAGCCACTATAAATTCATTTAACCAAGCTCTTGCAGGTTAGGCTGTCAGAAAAAATGGCTGTACCGACTGCTCACAAATAATAGTAGTACTGATACTTCATGATGGGTCTGCAAATTGCTTTGCTAGTACAAAGCACGTCAGGGACTAATTTGATGTGGTTTATAGTTTGCAAGAGGTGGATTATAAATGTTTGGAATTGCATCTTATGTAACTGCTGATGGATAAGCATAGCTATGAGTAAGTGTGAACTGGGAAAGGAAAATGTGGTACTGGGAACTGTAATCACAAGTATTATCACTTCCCATATGTAGCAAACTTATGCCTAGGGCAAGCAAGCACAATTACCAACAGAAGCTGTGCTTGTTCATGCAAGTGATTTTATTGTTCTGAATGATTTAGCACTCTGGATTACATTTTTTGAATGAAGATTTTTCTGGAATAATTGTACTCCAAAAGAAATTAGGTGTTTACCTTCAATAGATGACCAGGTTTGCCTGTTGAAGTTAGATTTATAAAGCACTTCCATGAGGTTTTTAAATAGGTGGGATACAAAGGGTCATTATGCAACATGCAGATTTGCTTCCCCAAATTAGTAACATAATCTCTTCCGGTCTCTCACTTCCTCGATCTCCAAAATCTAGAAATACACATTTTAGAAAATTATCAGATACTTTAATATACTTCCAAACTGTATGATTTTACTTCATCTGTAATCAAAACAATATGCCGGATTCTCTGAATTTATAGTGGCTACCGAAGGTAAACTGATGATTGCTGAAACCAGGGAAAACATTCCTCACTTTCTTTACAAAAAGCAAAAAGATATTTCATTTTCAGACTGTTAAAATTAGCTTTAAAGTCCAGATTCCAGGAAGTGTGGAACACCTTGAATTGTCAAGATCTCTGTTCCTTGTGCGCCTGGGTCACTGGTGGTAAAGCTCTTACTTTCTTACTCCTTTATATAATTGTAAAAAGATATCAGATACAATTATTCACCGTTCTACTTTTGCCTGACACTAGAATTACTTTACTAAAGACAAATCAAACCTAATACACAGGCAACACCTTTTCATAATGGAGAGTGGCAAAGCAGAGCCAGAAGATCTCAAGTGCAAAGCGAACTTTCCGATGCTGTATAGAGCCGGTATGAAAGCTAGATGAAAACTACTTCACAAACTACTAAGATCCCTGTAATGCCCAATATCACAAATTGTTACTCATTTCCTCAAGGCACAGCTGACAGCTGACAGGGGGAAATGAAGAAATATAAACTACATTTCCTGGTTTTTTAATCCATCCATAGTAAAAATTGGCTTCTCTGAGTACTCAGCTTGTTGTGCTGGGCCTACAGGGTGAAGGATGGATCTCCTACCTCCCATGGTGGTGGCTGCTCAGTCAGTTCAGGGGCAGCAGAGGCATCACGTTCTTTAGTGATGATGTTTTGTTCCTTATATTAATTGCATGATCTGCTTCATAAATCAAATTACATGTAAATGGCACTGCTTAAAAGTAATTGTGCAGCTGAGAAGCTGACGAGTTATTGTGCCTTATGGCTACTGTGGCTGTGTGGGTACGGACTCAAAAGACAAAAGTTGTTCTCTTTAACCTCCAATGTCCCTTGACTTTCCCCCAATGAGTTTCCTGTCACTTTAATTTAAGGTGGTTTTTGATCAATTTATGAAAGCAATTTTATTATACGGTTGTCTCCAATTCCCCAGAAACAATTACCCGGTCCTGTGTATCTAAATTCCCTTCTGTCTGCACTGTGTTTCCTTTGCCTTTCATTTTTTCCCCTTTTTTGACAGCTGCAATAGATGTTGTTGGTGAAATGCAGTTTGTAGATCCGTTTTTACAGAAGAAATAGTCCACATATTAGTAGCATTTGTAGTGTCATTGAGACTATGTTGGTAATTTTTTTTTGTTTGCAAAGCAGATGTCTGTGTAATGGCACTCAAATTCTTCACCATCACCCAATATCATAAAGTCCTTTTAGCGTAACTATGTTTTAATTTTCTAATCTTTTTCACGTAAGAATTTAAAATCAGTCTTTGTAGACTAAATGTAACTCTTTACTATAATTCAGAATCATAAAATTAAAAAAAATAATCTTGTAAGAAGCATTTTGTAGTTAATGTAATTAAGTTCCTTTCGGGCTGATGCTTGGACTGCAGATCAAGAGCTTTATTTCCCTTCTGAAATCAGGTGCCCTTTGAAATGTTCTTACCTAAGTTCTGTGAACTGTGTTGCCGTTAATTACTTCTGACATCTGTCAGACAGCAGGATTTCACAAATTGACAGCAGTTCTGAACGGAATGAAAAGTGTTTGTACGCCACAATTTTCAGTGGAAAGGAAAACCAGAAGATATTGTTTTGTTATTGTAACTTGACTTAAGAGGAGAAGAGGCATATAGGCATGAGTGTGCTGATATTTGATAAGCTGATATCTTTCTCAGAAAGCTTGAAACTGGTAATTTTTGCAACAATTCTTCTGGTTCAATTTGATTAGGCATGTTTTTCCTGCCTTCCTTCTCCCCAGATTCATAGATGAATGACATAAAAAAGAAGAGCTATTTTTAAAATCAGACTTCAACATGTAGAAAGTAAAAAACAGAGAAAAACAGCACTAAAAAGAGGTCGAGTGAACAATTAGAAGCCGGACGCAATTCTGCTGAGTGCCTGTGAATTAATGCTGAGATTGGAATTCTGACCCTTTCAAGAACACAGCCATGACTAACACAGGATACCTCTAGCCTTAAAATCTTTAATCCTTAAAAAAGTGGAGCTGTGGTTTTCTTGAGAGATTAGTGTGAGTTCCTGCTACAGTGAGGCTAGATACCAGGGAGACAGCTTTTTTTTGGAAGGGGTGGGGTGGTGGTGGTGTTCTACTTTTTTGTCTGGTAATAATTCTGAGGTAAAGGAAGAAGAAAGCGTCAACTTTCCCGTTTAAACCTCAATTGTATTTAACATGGGACAAGCATTTACACTTAGCTCTCTGTTTAACTGAAGCTGTATGACTTCTTCCTGATTATGAAGGTTCCCAGGGTATCTTGTTCAGTTTACTCTATGTTTTGAGAGTCAGAAAACATGGGAGAATTTACATATATGCACACGTATATATAAAGCAGGTGCATATAGATTGCATATGTATTTCAGTTTATTGTGTGCACAGAGTATCCTGCTCATAGGATCCTTGTGAACGTCATCTTGACTGATGCATCTCAGATCACATGTAGAAAGAGTTGTGCATCCCTGGAGGTACCAGTCTGCTGCATCAGCTGGTCCAGGTGGGAGCTGGCCCATACAGTTGTCCCTCCTACACTCACATGTGAGATGTTGCAGAGGGGCCACATGACCACACGATCAGGCTCAGGAACACAGCGTGATCCGTGGTCCAGGACCCTGGCTTGGCTTGTTTTGTACAGCACTGTTGTCTGACCTTGGTTTACTGTTGCTGAGAAAGCTGTTGGTGAGCTGTGAGAGCATGTAAACTGAAACCGTGCAAGATAAGAAAAGTAAAAACAGGCAGAACTGAAAGTGCTGAGTTGGTAAGTGTCTCAAGGATTGGGGACAAAATACTGGTGTGGAATCTATAAAACCTGAAAGGGAAAACAGAGATTTAGTAGATGACATCTCTGCAATTGTGAGGACTTGCACTGATTTACTGAGGTATTTTGACAGGATTGAGATACTTTTCCTATGAAATATTGAGTCTGCAACACTAATAGAAAGCAACAGAAACCACCTCACGCTTTTCTGTCCCGCTCTCCCTTTTCCTTTTCTACATTTTTTCCTGCACCGCTGTTCCTTATTTGCTCTTGTCTGTTCCCTCCTGACCTGTCTGAGCCATGCTTCTCCAATCAGCCTCTGGTCAAAAGTGCCCCTTGCTGCCCTTTACCACATTGTTCTCATTTTACTCAGCTAAACTGCTTGACGCATATAACCCCCAAGCCACACTTGGCATGTGGTCCTGTACTCTCACTGCTCTTGACCCCACTGTCCACATCAGCCCGGTGTGGTGGCCTTGGAGCACTGTGGTGACCAGTCAGCCCTCTAGCCACCTGTGTGGGCACCCAGCTTGGCATCAGAGCTGGAGGAGCCAGAACAACATTCCCAATCCTGACGAGTTAGGGTAGGGGGCAAAAGAAACTCTGATCACAGGGGTCACTCAAGCTGCTGGGCCCTTGCATAAGTCCCCCCTTGCTCCACAGCTGTCTCCAGAAACATACCACTTCTCATATGTGGGGCAAGTAGACTCTCAGCTGCCTTTGGATCCCTCTGACTAAAGAAAGGATCTCATTTTGGGAGTGTGTAGTAGCCTACGTAGGCTTAACGTTTGGAGGTCCAGTGCTTACAAACAGATGTCATTCAAATGCAGGAAAGCCTTATTGAACTTGTGTTGGTTTTCACTTGGTTCAGCCATGGAAGAAATGCACATGCCATCTGGCGTGTGCTCTGCAGTTCCTCAAACCTTAGCAGAGACCCTGTCTCCCCTTCTCTCTGCATGACTTTCATAAGAGGCTCATTCCTTCCAGCACTGCATTTTTTGTTGCCAATCTCTTCATCTCACTTCTCAAGCCAAGTGATCAAGCAAATGGAAGGGCATTGGACTGAAAGGGACTACCTGGATAATTTAAGAGGGACTGCAAGTATGCACTGGTTCCATCCATTTTCATTTTGCATTTTCTTTGTTTATTTGTCTCTGGTTTTTGGTTTTTTGTTTTTAATGAAGATGCAAACACAAAATGGTTGGCAATTTATCTGCCCCTGAAATATCAGTTCTGAGAACTAGGTTTGAAATGGAATTTACCTCTGATTTTGCTTAGTGTCTCCGTTTTGCCATATAGTGAAAATTACATTTGATTCACTAGTTTCAATTAGAGCAATCAATATATTTTTATTATAGTATATAATGCCATGGTGTGGGTTTCAGCTGTGACTTCAAATGCTTGCTACTTGCCAACTGATATTCAAAGGAAAACCTTAAAGGTTGGAAGATTGAGCCATTCAGGGAAATTAGAGATACAAATTTGTACTTGAAGTGGTTAAGAAATTCCTTCAGCATATTCTTAACTAAAGAGAGTAATAAACAAGTGATTGCAAATTAACCCAGAGCTGGGGCAGAAGACGGGAGAGTGATTGTAGTGTTAGGAAGAAAAGTCATAGCTCATTAATGTAGTGGAATTGTTTGAAGATATTCGTGCTGTAAGGGGAGTGCAATAGCTTTTTAGAGCATTTGGGAAAACTTCAGATCAGAGTACAATGTCTGTGATGTAGAGTAATGGAATAAGTAGAAAGTTGGCTCATTAGGTTGATAATTGGGCAAAAAGCAGGAAACAAAAGGTACCTGTAAAAAGGAGCTATTTTTTTTTAATCTGGGAAGAAATTAGGCAGTAGCGTTGGAAGGCTGTTTATTACACAGACAGACATGACCTCAATTTGGCCTGTAAACTTTGTTCTCAGGTGATGTTCCCCCTGCAGCCACACAACAAAACCCCCATGAATGTTAACTGCAAAGTAGCCATGAGACATGATATAGGTGGAGAGGTCTACAAAGCTACAGAGTACAAACTAGATTTAGGCAAAAGACAGGAACATATATCCCATGAACTAACCTGCTGACTTGATTAAATCACTCAGGAACCTGGAGAAGTGGGACTGCATACAGAAGAAAGAGATGAAAGCACGCAGGAAGAAAGGCTTCCCAGTTGCGCTGTGAGCTCCTGCTCTGTAGCAGCTGCTGCTGCCCAGGCTCTTCTAAGTGAATCAGTCTGTGTGATGTAAGCTGAAGTCAGAAATGTTCTTGCACAAGGTAAAATAGCATTTACTTTTGGGCATTTGCTAAACAGGTAAAAGGCACATTTTGGAGAGAGACTCACCACAGTCTAGCAACTGAAAAATCAACTATTCTCTTCTGCAACCCACTCAGTTATACCCCACTGTCCTTAGTTGCCTCCTTTGAACTTGGATTCACTACATTTCCAGCCGCTTCTGGGTTTGGAGAACATATTATGTAGCACAAGGGAGAGCAGGTGGTCCTGTGCAGCCCTGTTTGTCTTCAGCCTCATCCAAGAGATTGGCTTTTGGAGGCGGGGCAGAGATCTGGGGCCATGTATGCAATCCATCATCAGTATTTTCAACTGACTGGGAGAAACTGCTACACCTGCTGCTCTGCTTCAGATGGGCTTTGAAATATAGGCAGGCAGAAGGACGTATGAGTTTTTCTTTCACGATAACAGAAATAAGCACTTTGTTTCGTTGCCTGTAAAGTTAAGGAAGTTTCCTACAAACGCTGATCATTCAAGAGCAGTTTATGCCTCGTGGTTGATAGATAAATGAAAAAAGTATTTTTGGAAGTGATGGTTGCTTTTATTATTAAAAAAAAAAGAAAAAGAAAATCGCTGTTAGTTTTCAGTTTGTGGAGTCTTTTAAAATGTAATTGCCAACAGAAACACTTCAGATTGTCAGGCAGAGGGAAAATAACTCACTGCTGTGAGACAAAATCAGAAATCTCTGCTATGAGGTAACTATCAGAAAACTTGCTCTCGGCAGGAATCCAGGTGCCCTTTATGCCACAAGAAGCCAAACAGTGTTCAACTGGGAACCAGGACCTTGAATAATGATGCAAAGCAAATTCCTGTTGCTTTATACAGCCTCGCCAAGGGGAATAAGAGTGTGTAAGAGCCTAAACCCAAACTGCTGGGATGGGAAGAAGACCCAAGAAAGAGTAGCTGGGAGGCTATGTTGGGGGATGCAGCTGGGAATGCACTTTCTGTGTTTGCCAGGCACTTTTAGAGGAAACTGCGGAGATTCATTCCTGATTCATCGGAGGCTTTTGCAAATCTGCAGATGCTGAGGCTGACTTGGTGGTCCAGGAGAGGCAGTGTGCCACCCCTACTGACCGTCGCAGCAGCAGAACTCACGCGGCCTCCCAGAGCATCGCCGATGGGGAGTGTAGGGAACCCCACTGATGTGGGGAGCAGGCGGGGGTAATGCCCGGGGTGAGTGTGGCGCTGGGTCCTGCATCCCATGCTGGTTGCTCCATCCTGTCCCAGCCCCTTTGTCCTCTTCCCGTGCTGTGGTACTGCAGGTACCTGGCGCCACTGTCCTTCCTCCAGGGAGCAGTTTCATCTGTGCCACTGGGAGCTCTTGAGCTAATTTGGGCATTTAAGGGAGGCGACACCAGATGTCTTAGCATTTAATAAATAAGATAATATTTTTTAAAATAAATATTTGGAATACAGTTTCTAAATGGTATTTAGAAATGGATTGCAAGGAGCAGCTGAACTTCTCTTGTGAAAAATAAAAATGTTACCCACTGGAAATACAATCTGTAGCTTTATTGAAGCTCATTTATTTAAGCCCGTTATGAATTATTCTTTTCTTGTCCCTCAGCTGACCATCTGGGTGGCTCTGCATAACATCAGCATCTACATCTGTATAATGGGAGTGATAGTACTATCTATCTTTGGAGAAGACGCTGGAATTTCAGAATAAAGGATTTATGTAAGTGCTGAATTTTACATTACATGATAGCTCTGCAGCCTGATTCATTTAAAATGAATCACGAAATTACCATGGAGTTCAGTGGGAGCAAGATTGGATTATTGCAAAATGCAGACTGGAAATTAATTATATATTTGTTAATTTTAGAATAATTATCCATGATTCCCCGTTAACCCCTTCATTATTATTTTACACAGGCTAAAAGCCAGATACCCCAACAAGTGACTCTGTATAAATTTGAACACGAACAGAACATCATTCTTTCTAAAGCAATTAGAAATACCATTCACTCTTTCCATCTCCCTCATGATTACCACGTGTAATGAAGCTTAAAGACAACAAGGGACATGGTCACCGGAGGTGCTTGTCAAGTCTGTGTCTGAAGCTACTGAAGTTCCCTATTAATATAACACGTGAAAACTTGGGAAAAGAAATGCCACAGTTCCAAGGTCAAACATTCAGCTGCTAGGATAGAATCCAGTCATAACTTCCCAGGCAGCCTTAGCTCAGTTTCCCATATATATGTATCCTTTACAACAGAGTATTTAATTACACCATGACAGATAATTTCCGCCTGAATTTTCCTCCTAATACGTATACTGAGCATAATTGTATTTAGGGAGCCCTATAAACTGGGTCTTCATCTTCCTGTCGGATAGAGAGTATTGTATTAGAACCAAGCCGAGAGAGATTTGATTTAATCCTTTGCTTTCTGAAAGTTTCAAAAGCGAAGTTATCCTGGCATGACAGCCCTGGGTGAGGATAGCCAAGGGGGTCCATAGAGGGGAAAGAGGAGCCACATGTCTGTTTGTCCCATCTGTTTCTCCCTTATATTTCATTGAAAATACAGTGACCAAAGCAGTGGCCCAGGGCTTGCTGGTTCACCAGAAAGCCTCCTGCTCAATTGAAAGAGCCCATCATTGCCAGCTAAGGTTTTATTTTGATCCAGAGACGGGAAAAATGTAGTGTGGTTTTAACTCTGGACCCTAGAGGAAGGGACCAGAGCAGGTGGCCAAACATGATAGGGAGGGGTTTAGAGTCATGCTGTGGCTGCACTGAGACCAGGAGGTCTAAGGAAACACCTTGCAAATCACTAGGAACACAAGTGGACGAGCAGCTCTGCAAGTCTCCCTTTTCCTTTCTGCAGTACCTAATTAGTCTCTGTATGGGGAAGAGGTTTATGGTGAAAAGCAAAGTCCTGCACTGACTGTTACCAAGCAATTATTCATGTCAGCCTCTGGGATAGCAGCTACTTTCTTATTTGAGAAACACAGGAGATGACTTTCCATTAAGCAGTCAGTTTTGTTTACAGGAAAACACACAAATAAATAATAGAAATAATCCACAGAAGCAAAATGGTACCTTTTTGATTATTAAGTGAAAAATCTGAGAGAAGCCACTGATGTAGAAAACACTGAAGGTTTTTGGCTCTACCTAGGGAAAAAGGGAAAAAACCTAATAGTTTAAAGTCTTTTCATTAAAAGATTTACCTTTTGTTTTCAAAAATAATGATAATCCCTCCAAATAAGTAGAAAAATGTCACTGCTTACAAGTTTGTAGTTGAACAAAGAATTTGCATATCTTTCCTTCCCTTCAAACATTTCATTCCTTTTAAGTGTTTTAGTTCCCAGTTATTTCAAAAGGGAAGTTTGAAAGGATGAATGTGTCTGTCGGATGCCCAGGTGACACCAGGGTGACCCTGGCTGCATGCGCTGGCTCAGGGTTGCTGACGACCTATATTTGAAGCCATGCCAATAGCAGCGAGGTTGCACATTCAGTGTCACACACAGAGCCATCCTCAGTTTAATCCGTATTTCTTTATCTGGATATAAGCGCTGTACGTGCCTAGGTCTCCATTGTGCTCAATTTGGGGCTTTCTTGCAGGACGCTGATTTATAAAAAGCTGGTTAGAAATAATGCACAGTATCAAATGGAAATGAATGGCATGGCAGTGGGAGGATGTGTCCTTTTAACAAGCAGTGGCAGTAACAGATGAAGCAAATTGGCCTTCCCTGGCTCTGCAGCTTGGCTGGGAAATTGCTCTCGCGAGGGGGCCGAGCCCACAATAGCATGGCAGTACAATCGCTCAAAAAACTAAAAATGCTGCTTTCCTGGAGGTCTTGCATGGTACATCGTGGTACAGAGCAGGGAAACAAAGTGCACATTGCTCTTTCAATCTTACAATGGCATTAGTAGGCTTTTTCACAAGTTTTGCTGACTTACCATGTCATACTTTTTCAGCCTAAAGCAAGATCAAGACCACAAAGAGGCCGCAGCAGCCCATGTTCTGCTCCGGAGAGCAAAGACAAGTCTGGTGCTAACACCGCCTGGGGTGGCAGAGCTCCTGCGGCACACTGGGCTTGGGGACGGATCGGCGAGGAGTCTGTCATTAAGAGATCAGCTGTGCTCAGGGCCACGCTCTTTTCATTCCCGTTTTTCCGGACAGAAAGGCATCCCCAGCAGCCATCTGCCAGCCTCTCGCCCCTGGCCCAGCCAGGGTGTAATGGCTCCTGGGGGAAGCATCTGACTCATTTACCCTGGGCTAATAACATATTGCAGATATTTTGCAGAAGACAGCTGAGCTTTTTGATGCCCCCTGATGCCTGAAGAGCATTTTGTTCCTCTTGCATTCGCTGTACAGACCGATTCTTCCATTGTGTTTTTGAGGGGAGAACCTGTCATCCCACATGATATTGCTCGCTTTTGTACATCTGCATTGTCTGAGAGAACTAGGATGTTAGTCCTTCTGAAGACATCATAAAATAGTCTCTTAAAGGCTCACTATTTGTTAAATGAGTTAGAGCTTACCTAAGAGTGCATGACCTGCTATAGGTGTTCATAGAACTTTAGATTAATGCCTAAAAATCAGTTAGCATCATTTTATTGTAGTCCAGTTGGTTCTAATCTAATGTATTCTATTCTTTTATATTTTTATTTATTATTTTATTTTTATTTTATTTTATTCAGCTTGCTTTTTTTGCTCCTCTTATGCACATATGTTACTATCAGGTTCGAAGAAAGAAAGAAAAAAACTCTATTGCTCTCTCTTTTCATCCTCCCTTGAGGATGCTGTGACTTAGTCTCTAATCTGGAGGGCACTGTCATCAGGAAGGATGCCAAGTCCTTTTTTCATAGCATGCATGAGACTGAAATTGCTCATTAAAATTCTTTCCCACCTTGGTGCACAGTGTTTGCTGTGGGCTCCGCTGTTATTTGACTGTCTGTGTCAATACCGTCTGGCTGCTCAGCATCTCCGGCCTGGGAGGGCCCCGTTATCCCTTTCTGACCCTGCCTTGGAATACTTGCAGGGTTGCATTCAGGTGCCTTCCAAGTTTCAGCCTCTTCCCTTTATGGATTTAATGGCCTCAACAGTTTCATCTGCTTCATTTTATTTATTTATTTTTCAGCTCATTTATCTTAGTTACATTTAGTTAATTGAGACTAATGTTTTGTTGAAAAACCTCTCTCTCAGTCCCCAAGCTAAGCTTTTGAAGTGAATAGATTTGGATAAAAATTTGCAAATGAGCTATTAATATCACCACAGCAAAGATACTCTCTCTTCACCCATCATTTCCACATTGGCCTGAAGGGGATTCCCTTTCCTGAACTGATAGTCAAATAGTTGCCACCATCATCTTCCCCTTTCAGTACAGCTGGGGCTTTATGTCTGTAAGATCTACTTCTGGCTACTGTACTAGAGCAATCTTTCTTTGAAGATGAGATTGTGCCTTATATTAGATTTTATCCCAAAATACAGGAAAAATATATCTTTTCTCTCTGATTTCTCGATATTATTCTGTAAATGAATCCGAATCCTTATTTGGCTCTTAGGTTTGGGTATCACCAGACACAGCTTGGGAGCAGGAGGCAGAAGCAATTATGCCTGTTAAACCAAACCCACCCTCATTTGCACGACTTCAGAACATCTGAGACTGTGATGAGCTACTTGAGAGAACGCCATCACTGCAGCTGAAGATGATCTCCTGAGTAACAAGTTCAACAGGGAAGTGCCTTGTGATCTTTGTGAAGCTTCTCTGTCTTCTTGCTTATAAAAGGACCTGCTGTTTTCTAATGTTTATGGGCCTAGTGTCCCCATGGGCCAGGTGCCACAAGAGTTTGCTGCTCAGACACTCAGCAGCTGCAGCACTCCACTGTTCAGCTGGAGAAATGCCATTTGTACCAGCTGAAGGTCTTCCTCAAATGTTTAGGGGCCACAACTTTCACAGCTCCTGCCCATTTTCGTTTCCTGAATGATGTGTGAGTGAATGATTAGATAAAAGTAGCAAGAAGTTTGAAAAAATTTGGATCTACACCCTACAGAAGGAAGAAAAATGCCATAATGTTTGGTCTTGCATTTGATTGAGTTAATTGGTCAAACTGCCAGAGTTACAGCTCAAGTTGAAAACAAATACTCTAATTTTCTAAAATTGGAAAACATTTGGAGAGACAGCTTCATCTTAAACCAAGAAGTAATTTTATTAGGGAAGAGCCAGGAGACAGAGCCAGTCCAGGAGAAGAACAAGCTCCTCCATGCACAAGTCCATGAGCACATAGCACTGCTGGGGCAGAGACCTCAGGAGGGTACAAGTCTCTTCCCAGCTGGGAGGCAGGAGTGATGGCAGCATTGTGGTCCTGAGCAGGGGAGGCAGAATCACAGGATGCTAGGAGTTGGAAGGGACCTCTGGAGATCATCTAGTTCAAACACCCTGCTAAAGCAGGTTCACCTAGAGCGTGTCGGATGGGATCATGTCCAAAGAAAGTCAGATGGTATTTTTTTCTGCAAAGTGGGGAAGGGAGCATTCTCTGAATTTCCAGGCTGCGTTTCAGTGGACTGCAGAGGTTTGTCCAGGGACCCGGAGCCAAATAATCACAACAAGACCTACCAGCACCTTCAACCACCTCCTGCCAATGCAAGAAAGTTATGTGAGAGTGACCAGACTTGAGGTGAGTTTTCTGCTCCTTGTGCTGTTCACCTCTGCAAAGATGTATTAGGTGACAGACTGTGAGGTGTTCCTAATACTTTTATCGTGACTTATTATCACGGCTGCTTTCCACAGGGTATTCCCAGCCTCACAGTCCACTTAACATTTATAGCAGCAACCACCAAAATGAGTGCAATATATCTTTGGTCTCTTAGTCTGCTCCAGGATGGATGGGATGCAAAGAAGGGAAGGGAAGGGTGTTTCTCCTGGAGACTCTTGTCTTCCGCAGCAATTTAGAATGTGCTGAAACTAATCACACAGGTTGTATCATTTAAAAGGACTAGTCCCAGGTGGAAAGGTAAACACATGCTTCAGAGTAAGGCTAGGTTAGGGGCTATATAAATATCCCTAACATTAAGGGCCATTTAATGTGAAATGTTAATTATGTTACAGAGGGGTCAGATTTGGCAGGATGAAAAAGACTAACCAGCATTTCTAGATGACAGAGGCAAGCTGATAACAGATACTTAACTCAGTTATAATCCATGGATTACCATCTAACGACATCAAATTACTCTTTACAGTGCTAATCAGTGGCACCAAGTTCAAGAACGTGTACAGCAGAAGTGCAACCCAGCAACTACTGCAGGACTCGTGCTGCACGGGGCAGTTAACACAACACATGCTGGCTCTGGTGGAAAGTCTACCAAAAGGAAGGCAAAATGTTTTTCTTCCTCTTTGGAAACTGCTTTCTCTGAAAGCGCTGCTTTGCCTTAAAGCCTGAAAATTGACTTCATGTTGCTATGAGGAGGTGCTGATTGAAGAGGACGGGATGACAAGGTTATTATTGGTATGTATTGATATGATGTTTATTAAGTAATATTATATGATATCAGTCCTAAGAATGCTTAGGTCGCTGCTCCCTGCTCTTGCCTTCACAGTCATAGAACAAAGTAATCCCATCAATGACACACGAAAGAAAATAAAACTCAGTATTTCCATAAGTAACTTGTGTTCTGAAAGAGATTTGCTTTTTGGTACCCAAAATTAGATGTCTCAGAGAGACTGATTTTTTTAGAAGTTTTTGATCATGTTCCAACTCTGAACATAAAGGCTGCTGGCAATTCAGCCATGGTGAGTATGCACAGCTCTATATTTAGGTATCTGAATGTAAAACCCTGGCCATGATCTCCAAGCTGACTTCATGAAAGCACGCAGAACTCAGCTCATCCTTGTTATTTTCACAACCTTTTGTGCTCTATAGGTATATTTCTGAAGACTAAAGGAAAACAGCCCAGTTTTATGGGAATCTCAGGACTGAGATAGCATTTCTTGAATATGTTTAGAGTGTTTTGTAATTTAAAGCTGAACAGAGCACTGAAGCTTTTGGCCTCCAAAAATACAAACAAATGTTTAAATGCTGAAACATTTTCACTCTTGGCTCCTAATTTGGGTCTTTCAGCATTGTGTTTGAAGAGGAGCTATTTATGGGTTATCAAACAACGGGGCTGGGAGAAAGGAATTTAAAGAATGTCCTTGAGTGCTTTGGGGAGCTTTGCAGAACAGGAACAACAAAACTTGTGCCAACCCTTGGTGCCTCCCCAGTGAGGCTGCCTCCTGGAATCCTCTCCCTGGGCACAATGACATGGGGACATGTGGGAATAGAGTCACTGCATCCCTTTGAAGATGGGATAGGAATAGTCACAGAGTTCTACAGTGTAGTTCTAACTGGTTTCTACATAGAAGGGCCCGAAATAAGAGTAGAAGGTGTCCCACAATTACAGAAATTATGTCAGAGTGCTGACATTATGTATTCATACTCGGACAATATGCAGTGATGCTTAAAGCATGTGACCAAAATATTTGCATGGACCTCTTTTAAACACAGCACATTTTGTAGATGACAATGGCAACAAGGAGAAATCGTAAAAGAAAACTCACTCTTCTCACCATTAAGTTTAGTGATGACAGAAGGAAAGGCTGCCTCAGCTGCCTTGCAGTATCACATCCTGAGCAATCTGATTTAGTTGAAGATGTCCCTGATTACTGCAGGGGGTTTGGACTTTGGACTAGGTTACCTTTAAAGGTCCCTTCCAACCCAACACATTCTGTGATCCTGATTTTCCTCTGACTCCTGCTCTCTTCCCTTTTACATCTGGGCACGTTCATCAGGGAAACCCAGGAGACTTTGTCCCACGAGCATGGGCCAGAGAGCAAGGATGCTCTGCCATTTGAGGGGTGAGTTCTTGGGCTCCTTGCAGATCTCTGTCAGTGATCTCAGGGGTGTTTCCAGCCTACCTAGAGTTTGCAGGAGTAGTCCAGTAAACCAGTGTCCCTGCCTGTTAATGCACCGAAGGGGGAACACTGGAGAAGGGACCCATTTATTGAAAGGACAATATCAGCCCACAAACCAGCATGCAGAGAGGCCATAGAGTATATCTAAATCAGAAAGTTTCTAACTCCTTAGATACTGAGGTTTTGCAACAAGCCCTTCAAGCTGTTGACAGAACAAATTCTTTGCTATTTTGCCAAAGAAAGGTGGCTGGCTTCTGGAGGGGATGACAAGATCTGGGCTGTGTGACAGCAGGGGACAGGACTTAGTGACCTGGCTGTCTGTTCTAAGTCTCTATTCTTCTCTGCCTTCAAGGAAAGCTCCCCTCCCTGCTCCACCCCAGTAACACATTTTCAAATACTCAGTATTTCTAAGCTTGCTTATCCTCAAGTGAGCGTAAATCCTTCACTGTTGGTATAACAAGCAAAAGTGTTATTCTCATCAAACCCAAATAAAATAGTATCCTACTGCAGAACAGCAACCTAAACTCTTAGTTGTTATTTATGTTACCTTGGTGTTGTGTAGCTCAGTTGGAAGCATCTACCGTATTAAGCTGCTTCTATCAAACCCAGGATCTAGTGCTTTGAACTGTGCTCAGTTGGATGTGCTTCCCACCTCCACGCCCTGGGTGATCACTTGTGGGCAGCTGGGAAAAGCAGTACCGGAGGAAAGAAATCAGCTCTCCAAACCCCCAAATCCTGCTGTAGAGCTAAGGAGAGAAAAGAGGGCTCTGTAAAGAGCACCACCTATGGCATAAGTCATCCACTAAAGAATCACAGCAGAAAATGTTTCCCCCATCTCCTGCCTGGCCAAAGACTGACCCCTGTAGATCCAGCAACTGAATTTTGAGTTTGTTTTACAGAGATGGCGCTCTTTCATTTCTGAGCAGGAAGTGATGAACTAAGAAAACTGTTTGACCTCCAGCTGGTTCTCCATGATCTGAGGAGATATGCTGGAGAAATACTGCCAGACTGAGGAGGCAAGCAGCCTGTTTCTTTAAGGGAATAAAGAGATTGATGGCTGAAAGAACAGATCTCCTGACACTAAATGGATGACACTGGCTCTGTGAAATTATGTGAACTTTAAGATAATTAAGTGTGAAGTCTCTGCTTGGCTTTTATGTTTCTACAGCGTGGCCATTGCTCAGGTTGCTCCTGTTGGACAGGAGGAGCCCTGCCAGGGTCCCAGCCTTGCACTCACAGCCAACAACATTCATGAGCATTTTCCAGATTTCCTGCCTTAAACTAACCTGAATTTATCACCTGACAAACTCAGCAGTGAAATCTAGTTTTTATCTGTCACAGAGCAGACGGCAGGGGAAACGAAGGTTCATTACTTTCTCGCTGGGACCATGGGAGCTGCTCTGCGTTTCACTCGCCGATCACTGACCGATGGCGTGGTGGCTCTGTCTTCAGAGCTGACAAGGGCTGTTGCAGGCGCCATCTCATCACTGATTCAATCATGTCGAGATGAGGGAGGATGTGGCTTTGAAACCTTGAATGCCCTTCACTCTCAGCCTGCTCTGCCATTCGGTGGCTGCTGTGCAGTGCAGGCTCTCCAGTTGTCTCCTGGATGAAACGATCTCATTAGGTGATTTCAGAGAGCCGGATGGAGCAGAGCCACCTGCTTTCTCAGAAGGACAGTCTCATCAGTTTTCCTGGAACTGATAAAGCACATGTGAAAAGGATGCAATGTCTGCATTCCCTGAAAACCTTACTTTAAAGATGTAGTTCCAAGATTTCTTAGTTTGGAGAGCAGTTAAACAGACCAGCACTTTGCCTCTTCTCTTTTTCCCTTCTTCCCTTTCTCTCGCCTATCCCCAGGCTTTTTTATCTCCATTATACCTCCAAACAGTTTAGGGATATTTACCAGTTACCAGTATGTTTATTCTAGCATATATAAGCAAACATGGATGCACGGGTATAAATCCCCATGGGAAAATTCTGCCTCTGGAATAACAGGGTTTTTTTTATTTCTAATCCACAGTGGTAAAGTTAAGAAAACAGATCTTGATCTGCAATAAAACTCTGTCTGGAGTAGTTTTGCCAACACGGTTGTGTAGTTTGCAGTGCCAGGTTAGCATGTGCTGGTAGAGCTCTTCCACCTGCAAAAGCTGCTGCCTGGGTAGAAGTGCTGCCCTGAGATCCTGGGAAGGCAGATGCCTGTTCCTGCCTGCTGAGAGGCACAGGGATGGCACCCAAGGGGTGCAGCCTGAGTGTCTGCATCCTGGCCTGCCCGTATGCTGCGCAGAAGGACCATTTCTGGGAATGGACAGAGGCCTCCGGTTAGAAAGACGATAGCTTTGATGATGATTTTTCTAGTGGGAGTATCTACTGCCTACAAAAGTGGGGTGATGTTACCAGCTCATTTCGTACAGCTCATTATGGAGCTACCTAATCTGCCTTGAAATGGTGACCTGCCCAGTTTTGTGTTTCAGGACCATTCTTTAATCCGCCTTCTCTCCTGTAAAACAAGCAGTATTAGAGCCGTGACTGAAGCTAGCAATTGTGGAGCGGCCTAATATCTTTTTAATAAACACCATAGCCTGTTTGCTTAGCTTACAACTGACATTTTTTCATCCTAATTCTTGCAAAAATAACCTGTATGCTGGGAAGCCAGGCTGGTTTTCTGCATTGCGCACACATTGGTAGCTGAAATGTAGAAGGCAACATTCTGTTTTCCTGATGATGGAAAGGGCAGACAAACTCAGCATTCCTCTTGTGCTGTTGCTTTGTGGGCCTGGCAAATCAATTTTTTTTGGGGTGAGAAATATTCTCAGAGTTGTATAGGAAAACATTCTTTTCTCACAGCATCATAAGTTTAGTCTGTTGATTCCTCCTGTGATCTTCAGAAAAGTTACTATTTAATTATTGATATTTACAGCACGGCAGAAGTTAAATGTGCCTGCAGTTCCGCAGGTAATCTTTACATGCCTGCATTCAGTGAGGAAAACACTTGTATTATGATGAGTCACAGGAACTGATTTAAAATGCTGCATGTGAACAGCTACACGACCTCTATCTGCAGACAGAAATTCTCAGCGTAAGCAGCGGTTGCTGACTGAAATCTGCAAGGTTTAATCCCACCGTAGTTTCCCTTTGCTAACAGGCAGGGAATGGTGCCCTTGCTCCTTTCTCTTCTTGCCTGGCAGTGACCATGCCTGGATCACTGCAGTGGGAGAGCTGAGGCCCCTTAGTAGCACGCCTGTAGCCATACCATCCTGCTTTCTTTTTCAGACGCCTGCCTTATGGTTGCACAAACCCTCTTCGCTTTTGTGCCTTTAGGTTTTGGCATCTCTTCCCTGAGGAATTTGCTCACAGCAAGAGCTCTCTGCAGCAATGGGAAAAGCACTGCTTTCCTCCTGACAGGCATCCCCAGCCCTGGCCTTTGGTGCTGAGGTTTCTCTGGGTGCTCGAACCTCCTCTATTGTGTGCAATAGCAGCAGCACTAGGGAACAGCAGCTGAGGGCACCGAGGTGTTAAAAAGCATGGCTACATTGCTGTATGGGCATGCATTTGGGGAAACCTCAGTGCCAGCAGCTGAGATGCTGCCTCTCTTTAGTACCAGGCTCCAGGCAGGGGCCCCTGAGGTGAAGATGCTTTCGGTCTCCCTTCTGCCAGAGCAGGCTGGCTCTGGCTGGTGACAGCTGGCATTCATCTTATTGAGCCCTGCCAGTTCTGGGTTTAGCTTTTAGTAAAAATGTGACTGAGGCACCCATCAAAATGCTCTCATATTAGGGCTCAGCAAGCTCAGTAGTCTCTCCTGCAGGTGGGGTAGTCGTGCCAGAATTCTATGCTGGTGGATGGATGGGGACCCATCCTCTAAAAAAGCTTGGGGTACCAGCACATTGTGGTTCACACTTCAGTAGAAGCGGGCTTCCAAGCAGAGCCCCACTGACCTCCACCGATCTACTTCTCTGGGGACTGGCTGATGAGGATTAATTGATTCATCTTGGGCCACCAGTTTTCTCAGCTGGTTACCACTCCCCAGGAAACGTTATTTTCCTCAGTCAGACTTGACTAATTGTAAGCCTTTAAGAATGGCACTTCCAAAAAAGAGGGGCCTGCTGAGTGAGTTATTAGTCATCCTTATCTGGGAGGGAAGCGATGGCTGCTCTAACAGCTTCTTTATCTCTGCAGCACTGTGTTCTCCAGAGAGGGGGCTGTGGGGACGCTGTGCAGCAGGGAGCTGCCACCACCTTCCTTCAAGGAGAAAAAGGGCAGAATGGTTTGTTTCTAAAGTGCTAGCTCTACACTCTCCAAATCATGGCTTTGTTTTTAAAAGCTATTTATTTCTAACAAGTTGTGTCTAATAATGCCCCCTCCCCACCCCCATCCCCGCCTCTGGTATTTTTCTAATGATGTCTGACACAGATTTGTAGTGTTTTTGGTAAAGGATGGATGATCCAGCTCTATATCTGAAAGAGCTTTGCAGCAGCCTCTGAATGTCTGGCAGGAGGTATTTGCACTCTGCAAAAGCGTGGTGCTCTCTGTGGGCATGACAGAGCCCAGAACACATTTTGAGGAACGTCATGGTCGAATTCACTTTGGTAGCTGCATTTCACCCTCTGAAGCACTTTCTCTGCGGTTTTACTATGGTTTCTCACATTCTTTCCAAAGTAGTCTGTGTTGTGACTCCTTTTCTGTAGTGATGAGGAAGTCTCCAGAAACTGTATTGAACACATACATTACACAGATCCAATGCTTGTCAGCAGAGGTGTCCTAAATGGGAATGTGAAAGCATGACTGTCTTCTCTCTTAATCCTTATATATCTCCAGAAAGAAGAAAATAGCCTTGTTCCAAACCTCTCAGCAAAAAGTACAGTGTCACCTTGTATTTCAGTGTAACTGGTAGATCTCTTCAAACAAAGTTTTGAGTTTGGCCTGTGGTTCATAGGTTCGTTCATTGGCATTTCCTACCAATTAGCAAAATAGTTGTCCTCCAGAAAAACCGGCAGTGACCTGTCTGTCCAAAGTAACGGAATTGCTGCCAAACCATCCATCTTGTGCCTCCTTTGCATAATGCACACCGTTACTACGCCTGTTGAACACAGCAGCATTGCCTAGGAAATGACATTTGGCTTTTGCCTTGACGGGCGCTTGACAATATCTCACCACCTTTCCCATTATTTCTCCATCACAAGTTTTATCTGTAATGAGGCTGAGAATAGGGGCTGCTCTGCACTTATCACAGAGATTGTCACAAATATACTTATCCTTGGCTTCTTGGAAGGACCCATTAGCACCCAGTTTACGCGGCTGTCAGTGATTAGTCTTTCTAGGGCTGCAGGACTCTAATAGTCAGGAAGCTGCAGCTCTGCAAAGCCCTGGCTTCTGCAGGTTGAAGAGCTGCTGTTGTTTTCATTAGCTGTATTATCCCCACAGGCACTAATGGCTCAGGTTTTGCTCCTTATCTTCAGTCCTCTTTGTTAGGACACTTGTGTCATAAAAGAGTGTACCTCCCACATTGATAAAGTGTTTTTATTTCAAGAGATGTATTCACATCCTGAATACCTAGTATTACTTGCAAAAAAATAAAAATAACTTTAAATTTAATATCTGTCTTGTTTGTAAAACCTTCCAGACAAATTCTGTTTCAAAAAGTAATTTCAATTTCTGTTTCAGAAATATTCTATTTCCTCTTCCATCAGCAGAATTGACCTCGTATGGGAACACAGAGGGGATGATGTCATTGTCAGGGGCTGAGATTAACATCAGGTTCTGAAAAGTGCTATCTTATATGCTCATTTTCCAATGAAAGAAAAACAGAGAAAAGCGCATTAAAACCTTTTATAAAGCAGAGCATTTACTCCAATCCTATCAAGACCCTCACTACAAGAAAGACATTGAGGTGCGGGAGCAGGTCCAGAGAAGAGTAACAAAGCTGGTGAGGGGTCTGGAGAATAAGTTTTATGAGCAGAAGCTGAGGGAGCTGGGAGTGTTCAGCCTGGAGAAAAGGAGGCTGAGGGGACACCTTATTGCTCTCTACAACTACCTGAAAGGAGGTTGTACCAAGGTGGGGGTCAGTCTCTTCTTCCGAGTAACAAGTGAAAGGACAAGAGGAAACGGCTTCAAGTTGCACCAGGGGAGGTTTAGATTGGAGATTAGGAAAAATTTCTTCACTGTAAGGGTTATCAGGCATTGTAACTGGCTGCTCAGGGAAGTGGTGGAGTCACCATCCCTGGGGGTATTTAAAAGATGGCTAGACATGGTGCTCAGGGACACGGTTTAGTGGTGGACTTGGCAGTGTTACTTTGATGGTTGGACTTAACCATCTTCAAGATCTTTTCCAACCTAAATTATTCTATTCTATGACTAAACCTAAATTATTCTATGACTAAAAGACTATTCTATGAAGTCTTTTAATTCAGAATACACCAACTACTTATTGATTGTGGTTCAGAGTTTATAATTTTCTATACATTACAAAATTTTGCTGATAACTGATGACGAAAGAAATTTTACTTCAGCATCTGCTTCTGGTTAAAGTCATATGTGAAAGGGCTTGCAGCTTCTGTTATGATTTATAAAACAGGACAAAAAGTATAATGGGAAATTTATATTTGGTTTGCTCAGAATTTTGTTAGGTTAAGTTGCTGAAACAACCGTTTTAATTTACACACGTGTGAATTTAGAGAGATTTCCCTTTATTATGATAGACCAGATATGTGTCATCACGGTGACAGATAGCTAAGTCTCCTGGCTGATACAATACTGTTTGTCAAACAAATGGCATGGAGAGCAGGTTGCAGCAGTCTCTCTGCCAGCAAAATGCCTCCTGCCAGCGCTGTAGGAGGCTGACTGACAGCCCCTTCCAAATGGGGACAGTTATACAATAATAACTCCGTTCTGTGTCAGTGGTGATGCTAATGTATGCAAATGCTGCAGTAATGAATCCAATTAGATTTCTCTGTATACAGAAAAATGCCAAACTACCTGTATCTTATCTCACGACAGGGGGAGAGAAGAAGACTTCAGCCTTGGAGATGTCGCCCCCATCTCTGCTGCTGGAGCTGCTCTGCACACTGGCCGGGGTGCCAATATGCTACAAAACTCTCACCTCCTGTAAAATAAGAGAGATGCTGCAGCCAAGGGAACTCTGAGGTTGCCCTTGCCCACGTTACCAAGCTGCAGTGGGTTCAGAGGTACAGTTAGTCAAAGCCAAGGGAGAAACAGACCTGTGGAGTGTGGTCACCTGCCTTACATTTTCAGGAGCTCACATTCACTTTTATTGCAGACTTGTTTGTCTCGCAAGCTGTGGATTCACCCAATTCATATGCTAGGGCTTTTCCCTGCAATGACAAGGACCACTGGCCAGGTTGGAAGAGACCTTAAAAGGCCTTCTGGTCCAGCTTTTTTTGTGGGAAAAGGAGCCTATTATTTAGCACCCTGGGACTGGCTCATCTTGAAAACCTCCAGCGACGGGCACTCTACCACATCCTTGAGACAGTTGTTCCAGCCAATGTTTATTCTCACTGTAAAAAAAATTCTTTCTCCTGTCAAGATTAGGTTATTGCTTTCTCATGGGGCAGGTAATCAGTGCATGACAAATCTCTGATGCTCTTTTTGAGTATTTTCAGTGTATTTCCTGTGCACAATAGTGAACAGACTCCCCTGTGCAAGAAGGCTGGAGGGGAAACTTCTAACTCAGTAGTCATGAATGAGACATTTCCAGACACCATGAAAGGAGGTGTCATTTATTAAAGAAATTTTCCTTTAGGGCCTCCTGAATATTCATGATGAGCTGGTTCCTGCTGATGAATGTTTCTGTTGTCTCGATTAATCAGCTGATCTTGTGAAGAGTTTTAATCAGCTCCAACATTGCCAGAAACTAGCCCCTTTTCAAGTGAAGGAAATGTGACTGTCAGCAGCTGATGGGGCACCCAGCTGCACGTTGGGCCTGGAAGCCAGATGCTTAGGGTGCTATTTAGGCAGGCTCCATGAGAAGGAAAGAAGACCTACCTGTCACAGCTCTGCTTTGTGTAACCCGCTCCATGTAATGCCCTCCATGTAATCTAACCAAACTGGTTTCTAATCAAGCAAGATGGTACTGTACAAATTACAATTGGTACAGGCAATGCCATCGTGACAGAGCTGTTGAGAAGGATGAGACAGACAAGGGAGGTTGGGAAGGACCAAAAAAAAGGATGGTTAAAACCATGGTAGACTGTTGCCATGAGCAGTGGCTGCACAATATGAGCATGGCAAATGCAGTTGGCCAGAGTGGTGGCCAATTCTAACAGCTGGGGAAAATCTCCTGCTCGGATTTTTAGATGCTGCAGTGACCAGAATCAGGATAGGCAAACTTCATTTAGTTGTGTTTATACCCCTGGCCCTCATCCCCAGGGAACAGATTGACTTAATACGAGATTTTCTGTGTAATATGTTTGTGTTGATTTTTGTTTGTCTCGCAAGCTGTGGATTCACCCAATTCATATGCTAGGGCTTTTCCCTGCAATGACAAGGACCACAGCTACAAGAAATGTGGCTGTATGAGTTTGTCCAGCTCTTCAAAATTCAATGAACCCGTGGGCCCTGCTGCAGAGAGACAGGACACACAGTTGCAGCTGTCTTGGCAGGCCAAAGCAGTCATGGGGGAAGCAGCTTAATGCAGTGCATGCACCTTTAGATGGGTGCTACAGCAGTGTTTCATGGTAAACTCTTGCTCCCCATCCCCCCAGCACAGACATCAGGCTTCATCTGAGCTAATAAATTCCATGAAGAAATCAATAAGTTTCCTTGCTCAAATGTGGTACAGCATAAATGGGATCAAGCCACCCAGGCCCAAGCTGCACCATTCAAACTCCACTGAGCTGCTGGAAATCCTTGCTCAGATCTCCATAGGTGCAGGCATTTCCGCAGAGCTTCCTAGGGCATGCTGGAGCACTCCAACATCCATGGAGGTTTGGACACCATCAGGTGGTCCTCTCTAAGAGCCCTGCACAGATGCTGACCTGATGGATGCACTTCATAACGAGGTTTGCCTACCTTGCAGCAGCAGGGCAGCTCCATCCTGATGTCTACTTGGCCTGGCTGCAGGTTTGCAGGGGACAAACTCTCTACCTCACATATTTCATGGCAAATCTCTTCCCAGAGTTCCAACTTCAGAGTGGTTTAGTTTGTCTTCATGGAGTCAGTGGTCAGTTGCAGAGGTGAAGGAGTGTCCATTTGTCATCTTGGGTGCTGAACGCCCCTCCCAGGGCTGACTCCACTCTCAGCCATTGGTGACAGTGAACGCTGTTGTGGATGGAAGAGAGTTTTTACTTCTATTTTTGAACACATGAGGAAAAGACTAGAAAAAGGACAATGCGATATTGCTAAGGCAATGGCATTTCTGTAAGGCTTTGGTACTAAATTTCTGATATCAGGTGCAGGAGTGGGAATTATAGCTGAAAGCTCCGAGCCCTGGCTTAAAGATCACTCACGGATGAGCATAAGAGAGCCAGTTCTCTGGCAGAGGAGAAATCTTATCTAAACTTCCTGAGCTCTAAGGAAGTTCCCAAGCCATCTGCAGATAGTAATCTTTCCTTGAACATGAGCTCAGATATGGGTTGAGTTCTTCCTTTAATAGCTTATCTCTAATATGAAATTATCTCTGTCTTTTTAAGGCCAGCAGATATATCTCCTTGCTGTTTGCAGTCCAGCATCTTTCTGTTAATCCAGCAGATAGGATGCCATGGCTTATCACTCATGTCTGACACTCTCTGCCTCTAATGCTTTCCTGTTACTTATGCCACACATGGCCATTTCCTGATTTGCACATCCTGCTCGAGGCAACACCACATCTCTCTCACCTCAGCCTTTGCCAGTTCTTTGAGGGATCGTGGGAAGGTATAACGCCGAACGGCTTACCTGTCACACACTCAAGCACAACACTACTACATTTATACAGATAGAACAATAAAGCTTCACGGTTTTAGGGCTTTGGGATATCACTTTTTCCTATCATGTAACCCTTGATCAATGTCTGGCCTCACAAAATGAAGTCTGCAATTTAATATGCAGCTGCTATTGCATACTGTGAGTGTGTAATAGAAGCCTTTATTTGGAATGTATAAAATTCTGATAGACAGATTTCCAAAGTGATCAATATTACACTTACCATCAGTCTGCCAGTATAAATGACTGACCAAGGTACATGGACAGTTGGTATAAAAATCAATCTTATATCCCTTTTATTGGCTTGGCTACAGAATTCTGTCAATTTTCCACAGAAAATCAATGGCAATAATAGTTGTCTCATTAGAGGCCACCACAGTGTCACTAATACAGCTTCTTTGTAGGGCCAAGACAGTGGCTGGCTTTTTTTTTTCTTTTTCTTTCAGGGATTTAGAAATCCCAAAGATGAGCTAATTGTTCAAATTACATTTAGATGATTTCTTCAAAAGAAGTCCCAGTCTGCTTTTTGAGGACCCGGGCTAATCTTCCCAGGGCCTAGTTTTGTAGCTCAGCATCTGTTTTCTTGCAGAAATAATATTCCATCTAGACCCTGGCACTGCAATTCTCTTGAGCTTTCTCAAGGAAAGTGATGATAAAATTAAGAAAATTAATTTTCCTATTTCATCTACTAAGTATCCACTCAGACCCATTAGCTGAGGCCTCTTGTAAACTAAAAAAGACCAAACCAAGCCTTTCTTCTCTCTGCCCAGACGGTTCAGATAGGACTGTGCAGCCTGAAGTTTTCAGTCATTCCTGCTCCTCGAAGGGGAATTGCCTCCCTTCAGGCTCTGGTGCTCGCAGCACCACATCCTGCCACCCACCTTTCTGAGTATCTCTTTTGCCTTGGTTCACCAGGTCTGTCATAAACCTGACCCGGACCTGAAAGCTGATCTGACTCAGAGAGCTGAGAGCTTTTGTTTGTAGACAAGGAGATAACAAAGCCAAATAGCTGAGAAGGAAATGATTCCCTGAAACTGGTATCAATTAAATTCTGATTTAAGAATAAAAAAAAAAAGAAATTACAATTGTTTTGAAAAGGCTTTTTTTCACAATGATTCTAGAGTTTTTAACTTGAGTGATTACAGGCCCTCCAGAAGATTGCACTGGGTCTATGAAAGAGTGTCACAATCAGTGGCTCTGCTGGGAGGGTCAGTCTCGTCCTCACAAAGATGAGCTTTGCTTCCAAGTGTAACCAACACCCCCATAGACAAGGGGCTCAGTTCTTCGATTATTGTCATGGATTACTTTCATTTTTTTTTTAATGCTCCTGCCTTTCTCAGAGAGCAGGCAGAGGATACAGCAGGCCCTTGAGCCAAGGTCATCCAGCAAAGCATCCTGAGAGGGGACCAGAGCCAGGGGGTCATGCCTCACCACCTGGGTCTGATACCTGCAAATGTCCTCTGCCTTCACAGGGCGGGAGAACTCAAACTACACCAACTGCTTGAATTTTGCTGACACAATGAGCCTGCCCACCATCAACACAACTAACTCCAAGTGCTCAAATCCTTTTTCCTTTCCCTGTTCCTTTATGTGCAGGCAGCACCATGCTAAAGAGTGCTTTTGATCGCATTTATGTAACACCACTTGATTCTTGAAATTTTGGTTTATATCCTTCAAGTAAAATACTGCCTTGCTCCAAGAGAAGAGCTGCTTTTTGCCATTTATCACCTTGCTTTTTTCACAAACAGACTCACTATTGCTAAATAGACTAGGATCAGTGCAGGAGAAACATCCATTCTCATGAAAAAGGAGCCTGAGATCCCTCTCTACATGGCCATAGGAAAACCCAGGAGTCTCTACCCCAGTGCAGAGATGTACTGTCTTTGTGTTTAATCTCCAAACACTTCCACCTTGTGCTGCCTCTCAGTGGTGCTGATGCTTCTGACATCACCACGTGTGCATACTGCCAGAGCTGTTAAATAACTGCTGCATTTTCACTCTGTGTTGGTGTGTGTCTGTGGTGACTCAAACTTTTCCTAGGACTACAAGGCTATGTTAAGGCAAGTCAAGGGCAGAAGTTTCAAGCTGACTCTGGCTACTGATAAAGAAGAATGGCCTGAGATGCTGTCTTCTCCTTTTCCCTGGCATCTCATCAGCAGAGATGACATAAACTGAAGAGATTTCCTGGGAGAATGAATGCAGGAACACCCCACTTCCCTGTTTGCTTCTACAGCTCCTGCCCATAACTATATTTTTAAGGGATTTGGACTCTGCAGTGGAGTCTTGGTGTGCCCAACTTCTGCAAGGACAACAGAGCTGGAGGAGATTAGAATTCCCTATGAGGGGATGTGGAGAAGCAGGACATCTGTGTGGCTGTCCTGCGGCTACATTGGTTTCTTTTTTTTCCATGCAAATGGTATGGGATACCCATGGTGGTGGCTGATTTTCCTGCTTTGGGAAGAAAAGAGATAAGTCCAGTTTAACTGGAGCAGGAAGAAAGGACAGGGTGTTGTGAAGGGAAACTCACGGACTGCAACGTACCCAACAGGAGTAACTGGAGAAGGAAAGTCATCACGGTTTGCAGTTTACAGACCAGGCAGTAATTTGTAAAGCACTTGTATATCCTTCAGTGCCAAGGTGCCAGGCAAACGTGACATCCAGTCAAGAATACAGGTGGTGAAAATAATTAGGAAGGCGAGACACTTAGTTTTGGGAACCTTATTTAATAACAATAACAACCTTAATTTCATCCTAAAAGCTCTGATGCTAATCCTGCTATTCTATTTCTGAGCATTCTTGCAACTTTAAAAATCTCTTTGACTAATTTACTGCCTTCTATTTTGGGAAAGCCTTGTGAGGTGCTGCTAATGAAGACAAATGAAGGAAAAGGAACTTGACCCCTGATTATGAAATTTTGCTCGTTAACTTGTGCTTCCAATTGGCTGATTGATATTATTTGGATGTAGATGGGGTAATTAATGACAGGAAGTAATGCAGCAGGATATGAGTTGCGCAGAATGCACTTCAGTAAATCTACCTTTTATTATGTCTCGGTTTATTTATGTATGCTATATTTGTTATGCCACTGCCTAATGTAGTTACCACCTTCATTTGGAATTTCCTTAAGTTAATTGTTTTCTTGATTCTTTTATGCTATTTTGGAAATTTTTTGTTTATGTTTCTGTATGTAATAATTTCCTAGTCTGTTTTTAGTAGCACGAGGATGCATTTTCATGGCCATACGGAACATTTCAGCTTGTGAAACATTTCTTACAATAGTAATTGCCGTTGAAATGAACTACACTTCCTTCCTACTTCATTGGACAGGCTGTTGGTTTTGCCAGTAAATTAATGGCTACAAATCTCCTATGTACTCTCACTTACATTATTTCTCTATACCAGAAGGAAATGAGCTAAATATGGGGTTTTTTCACATTTTTGGGGTGGGTGGAGGGTGAAAGGCTATGTCAGAACATTTTTTAAATGACACATCCTCCTGGGAAGGAAATTGTCATACAGCTTGAGCCAAAGGATTTTAAACCAGTAAAATATCACTGGGGTTTTGATTTAGCTTCTTGATGTGTGAACAATATACATCACCAAAGAAAAGATGAGCCTAAAATACTGAGTGATGTGAAATGACCCCTGGAAAGATTCTGTAAATGTTTATGCATGTGAATAATTTTACAGAACCTTACCGAGGTGATAAGAGAAATATGACCAAGAAAAGTTATTGACCTGAATGTTTCTTTGAAGGGTTAGGTTGTTGCTATAAATATTTTTACCCGGGTCTCTCAAAGGACATTATGTTTTGTATGTTTGTCTGCCCACCCAAAAACCTTTGAATCCTTTGACATAAACCTGGTACTTCCACTTGAGTTCGTACAATGAGACCTTTTATATAGTGCGTGGCTGATAAAAACATTTGAAGAAAAAATTACACTTTTATGCAAAATGGAAAGCAGCAGATGGAAGAAATTGTCTGGACAAATTGAGAATCTAAAATTAAGAGCTAATGCCCGTTTAAATGGAGTTGGTACGGTCACAGGCACAGATTCCTAGGAGGTGACAAAATGGGAGTTACAGTTTGGGGCTAGATGGTGATTGAGTGTGTGTACCTCTCCTGAACAAGGGACTGAGACTGCTTATCTGTGAGTGAAAGAGGGGAAAATGACCTCATGTGTCCTGCAAGGAAGAACATTCAGGTGAGCAATTATCAGACAATAGCTGATGCTCTGGAATTTCCTCTAATAACAATAACTTTTTTGCTTGCGTATTCTCACAGGTATTAAAAAAGAGAGGCAGGGAGAATCAGGTACTCCTGAATCAATGACTTCTATGCTCCCTATGATTTTATTTAAAAAATTGTTGAGTTCTGAAAATTGAAAGTGGCGTTACAGTGCCGCATTCCTACTGAGAGTGACAGCGTGGTTCAGGCGTGTTGCTGCTTTCAGATTATGAAAGTATCTTTCCCCATGCCAGACTGCTCCATCCTGCTCACTTCAAACATGAACATCTGGATGTCCATGGATGATGAGCATCCTCCCAGACACCAAATGGAGATCTTAACTCCTGAAGACACCCAGTGTTGGCTGCAGGGTCTTTGCTAAATACAGAGTGACTGAGTCATGCTACTGTTCAGTGTACTGTACCTAGACATGGCACCAGTTTGCTGTCTTGGAACACTATGCAGTGAAAGTAGTGCAGTGTTTGTGTTTTACCCCAAAGCTGCCTTCTTCACTTTTTATAAATACAGCCAGTTAGGAAGAAAAATCTCTCTTTACAATCACTTCGTTCATTGAAACAACCTTGGAGTAGTTCACTTACTGGCTCAATAAGGGATCTTTAAGTGATCTTATTCTTAGCTTGTCTCGAAGAGCTAATAGCCCCTTTAAAGTTCATAATATAATACCCTAATAATGAATATTACTCCATGTGGGCTATTTTTATGAGATAATAACAATCATCTGAAGTGAAAGATCATCTTGCTAGAAATATCTAATATAGCCAAGAAAAAGCCCACAACCTCTCACCCACCTCAGTAGGAACCGCAGAAAGGAAAAAGCAGACTTTTGTCATTCAGAATTTACTGAAAACATGTTGAATGTTTATTTGAAATGAGATGAATGGCCAGCCAGCTGGCAGCCTTCTGAAAGTCTGCGTATCTCCACTCAGCAGATGGTGCACACAGAACCTGAACACAAACCCTCCTCCTTTTGTCTTAGGTGCTTAAGAATCATAGAATGGTTAGAGTTGGAAGGAACCTTAAAGATCATCTAATTCCAATCCCTTGCCATGGGCAGGGACACCTCCCGCTGGACCAGGTTGCTCAAAGCCCCATCCAGCCTGGCTTCAAACACTTCCAGGTCTTACCACCCTCACAGTAAAGAATTTCTTCCTAGTATCTAATATAAATCTCCCCTCTTTCAAATTAAAACCATTACCCCTTGTCCTATCACTACACTCCCTGATAAAGAGTCCCTCCCCATCTGTCCTGTAGGCTCCTTTTAGGTACTAGAAGGCTGATATAAGGTCTCCCTGGAGACTTCTCCAGGCTGAACCACCCCATCTCTCTTAGCCTGTCTTCACAGAGGAGGTGCTCCAGCCCTCTGATCATCTTTGTGGCTCTCCACTGCACTTGTTACAACAGATCCATGTCCTTCCTGTGTTGAGGACTCCAGAGCTGGATGCAGTACCCCAGGTGGGGTCTCACTAGAGCAGAGTAGAGGGCCAGAACTACTTCCCTCAACCTGCTGGCCACCTTCTTTTGGCCCAGGATGTGGTTGGTTTTCTGGGCTGCCAGTGCACACTGCTGGCTCATGTTGAGCTTCTCATCCACCAATACCCCCAAATCCTTCTCCTCAGGGCCACCCTCAATCCTTTATCCATACAATCTGTGTTTGTACTTTGAGGTATAACTGTGGGCTGCTGTGTGACCACTGACACTGCTTTCAAGGAACTGATTAGGGTAGGAAGCATTTTAAGGTGGGCAAGAGACCACTTAGAATAAAAGATTTTATTTTTCCTGTTGAGGTAAGCCTAAAGTTGATCTTAATGTCCCACAAGTAGAAGAAATGAAGAGAATAATAATCCCTTTGGTAGTATTACATAGACTTTGTTGTCTCTTCCAGTCTTTCCTGCTCTTCTCCACCCTTCAAGAATACCCATCCTTGCCCTTCCCCACAACTACTCTGCTGTGATCTGCTCTCATTTATTTTCTGTAACTCAAATTCTTCCCATCTTATTTGAATCAGAACTTTTATCTTTTTACTTTATTTAACTTTTTACTTTCAATTTCTTCTCTAATGATTATTTATGAATTAAATTATGCACATTACAATTTATATTAAAATAATAAATGTTCTGGGATAATTACTGCAGTAACTGTCTGGGTTACATGCCCTAAAATTGTACGGAAACTTCATGAAGTTCCCATACTAATTGATCTCATGAGTTAATCAGTCTCAGTGCATGCAAAGACTACAGTTAAAAGTAACTTTGTGGTATTTCTGACATTTTCTTGATAACTGGCCACTTTTAAGGGTAGGATTAGCTGGCTGCCAGCTTTTCTGACGAGAGAATATCTGTAATCAACCTGACCTCACCTGCACTCGCACTCCTCCTGGCACAGAAGCTCGAGATTGAACAGGGAAGACAGTGATTCCCCGAGAACTGAAGCCACTCCTCTGCCACCGACTCAAGCACTCACTCTTTTGAAAAACTAACTGGACTAGGTAATGGAGCTCCCCCTAATGTTGTTTCTATATTATACATCCTCTGGGCTGACGGATCCTGCAGCCCCTGGCCGGGGGGGCAAGGCCATCCCAGACTGAGTGGCCGGGTGGGTGCTGCTGTGAGTGCTTCATGTACTTGCTCACACCCACGCAGGCTTTGCCCACTGAGCCCCTGCATCTCTAGCGACAGATGCTCAGGGTACCATACCTGAATAAGGAGCCTTTGTTAGCTCTGTTAGCTGTTTGTTAGCCAAAGGTGTTAGATGGTTCTGCTCTTAAGGCTGGGCCATATAACAGCTTAATGACTATTCCCGCTACAAGCCTCCTAGGAGAAACTCTCCTTAGCTATTCAGGTTGCTAACTCTAGGTAGGAACTAATAGAAAACTAAAACTAAATTTCTAGTTTACCTTTAAGGATTAAAGGTAAATTTCACACACTGATATGCCAGAAGATTGCCTTTTACTGTGGCAGATCCCAGGGTGTTGGCTCAGGTTCACCTGCTCTGTTAGCCATTGACTACAGCTGTATGAAATCTTTCTTTAATCAGCCTTGAAGATCTCAGGCATGATGGCTGCTTTTATTATAATCAGAGATCCTTGTGGAAGATCCTGGGAATTATGTAGTAAAGAGATACTTTTTTTTTTTTTTTTTTAAACCTGCTTCCACAAGAAGAAATGGAAAGGTTGTTGTTGAAGAATAAAATCCACCCTATATTACACATACTCAAGCACCTAATCTCTAAAGCCCAATGAAAAGCTCTGAAGTGCACAAGCCTTTCACAGGTAAAGATTATCGTATGAAACAGGTAAGGGTTATCGTATCAAATATTTCTGTTTCCATTCAGAGGTCCAGAAGCCTGAAGAAGTCTGTGAGTTATGCAGGACATAGATGCATTTCAAAAATTATGGTGACTTTTTGGGGGAGTGGCATTCTAGGTGAGGTTTGTGGCTGGGTTAGATAAACGATCTGCTGGCAGAGCTCGATCTGAAATATTGTCATGTGCTGAGAAATACTGTGGAGACTTTAAGGAAAGCCCCAAAGAAATGGCTCAGGGCAGGAGTGATGTACACCAGCACAGTGTCACCGCTGCATCAAAGCCCCATGGTGGTAAAGGCAGCTGGAATAGACACAAGGCTAAAAAAAATCTCCCCCCTCCTTGACCCCTCTGAGTTCTGACCTTGGCAACACACCTGAATACTCAGTCAGAGCAGGTACAGCATGTAAAAACTGGAGTATTATTTGTTGCCCTTCCCTCAGGCATAATGCATTGATAGGAATCAAGAGGAGAAATAAATCTGCTGAGGGAATTGCAGGTGTCAGCTCTGGTTGGCCATCAGCAGGCCAATACACGTTTGAGAAGGACGCTGTCAGGCTCATTTACTGCAATCCACCTACCAGGACAAAGCATTTGCAGGTGTAGAAAGAGCACAACCCATTCTTAGCATTAATGGCCTGAGTAAATACAGAATTAGAGAATCGTTTAAGTTGGAAAAGACCTGAAGATCATCAAATCCAACCCAGCACTGCCAAGTCCACCACTAAAGCTGTCCCTAAGTGCCACATCTACATGTCTTTTAAATGCCTCCAGGGATGGTCACACAACTACCTCTCTTTGCAGCCTGTTCCAATGCTTGACAACCCTTTCTGGGAAGAATTTTTTCCTAATATCCAATCTAAACCTCCCCTGGTGCAACTTGAGGCTCTTTCCTCTTGTCCTATTGCTTGTTATTCATGAGAAGAGACCAACCACAACCTTGCTACAACCTCCTTTTGCTTAGTTGTAGAGAGCCATAATGTCTCCCCTCAGTCTCCTTTTCTCTAGGCTAAACAACCCCAGCTCCCTCACCTGCTCCTCATAAGTTTTGTGCGCTAGACCCTTCACCAGCTTTGTTGTGCTTCTCTGGACACGTTTCTCAATGTTTTTCTTGTGGTGAGGGCCCCAGAACAGAACACAGTATTTGAGGTGTGACCTCACCAGTGCTGAGTAACAGGGGGATGATTGCTTCCCTAGTCCTGCTGGCTACACTGTGTCTGATACAGGACAGGATGCTGTTGGCCTTCTTGGCCAACTGGGCACCCTGCTGGCTAATAGGGCCAGGCAGGTCTCCAGCCACTCTTCCCCAACCTCCTAGTGCTGCACGGGGTTGTTGTGACCCAAGTGCAGGAGCCGGCACTTGGCCTTGATGAACATCATACCATTGGTCTTGGGCCATCAATTCAGCCTGTCCACATCCTTCTGTAGACCCTTCCCACTCTCAGGCAGATCAACACTCCCCCCCAACTTAGTGTCAGATGCAAATTTACTGAGGGTGCACTTGATCCCTTCATCCAGGTCATTGACAAAGATATTAAACACGAGTCACCACTTGTGACCAGCTGCCAACAACTCGATTTAACTCCATTCACCACCACTCTTTGGGCCTGGCCCTCCAGCCAAGCCAGGAGCAGCCAGTTTCTTCAGGAGAACACCCTATGGAATGGTGTCAAAGGCTTTCCTAAAGTCTAGGTAAATAATACCCAACACCCACAACCTACATAAGGCTATTTGAACTTCTGAAAGAAGGGGTCCAGACAACTTTTAGAAAGACTTACTTGATAACGTGTGACTTGAGAGCAAAACTTGAACCAGAGCTAGAAATGAAGGAATCTTGGGTGAAAGGACAGGTGGTGTATATTTGCTTGGATCTATCTAAAAGGAGGTATTTCTGCATTTATAGTTAATTCAGGTTAATATGTAAACTAGGTTTAAAAAGTAGAAAAGACTCTGGTGAGATTTGTAATAAATATCAGTGCAAATGTTTACATTGTGACCTTATACTTTTTGTGTGTCTCTGCATGTCCGTTGGATGGACACACATCTCAGATAGGTCTTACCTATCACTCAGAACTAATTCTCACAATTCATTTTACTGTGTTGCCCTTTGGGGCATCTTTATTTCCTACAGTTTAGTCAAGAGTCATGAAGTGATTGAGAAAAAATTACAGGCTTAACATTAGTTGCAACCTTTGCCATAGGAAAAACTTAGACAGGACTCTCAGAAAAACTCGCCACAGGCAGCCAGCATCTCATTAGATGAAAAAATATGATTTTTTTATGGAGAAGGTTGAGCACTTTGGCCTGAGGAGAGATGCAAAATGTGTGAATAAATCAAAGGGTAAAATATCTGCTATAAAATCTTTTCTTGCAAACATTACACCAGGGATCCCAGATATTACTTTTCCCTAATGCTTATATTTTTCATCCGTTGGAGTTTTTTCAGTGTGATCTAACACTGCAAATCCTGAAAGGTCACTGGTTGTAGGTGGATTTATACTTTTCTGCTATTTCAAATAGAAATACAGCACTGAACTTTGTGTGTTTGGCCCTTTGTATGTCTTCAGGAAATTCTAGAAATGAAATACTGATGAATAACAGAAATACTGTAACTAACCCCTGCTATTTCAGGAGAAAGAAAACTGCTGGTTTAAAATTAAATGAGCTATTTAGAAGTAACATATTGCAGACTAGAGGAACTGACAGTGAAACCAGGGGTACCCTCAGCCCAAAGAAAACACTAAGGGAATTAAGAGAAGAATTATTAGGAAAAAAATTACATTCTCTGTGGTGCAAGGATGACAGAGGAGTGAAGCAAGCATGGTCTGTATTGTACCAGAATTATTTAAAATGCTTCTATATGTAATAACAAGCATTCACACTTATGTTTAGGTCCTATAAATCATAGACCTGAGCACTGAGACTTCCTCTCCAATACAGAAGAGGGTAAGTATAAACTTTACTGGGGAATGAGCCGACTAATGGAGAGGCATATTCTTCTCTTCAGTAAAGCAGGGTTAGTGGGTTAGTATGAGAAATCTGTCAGGGACAAGGATCCTGAGGGACCTGAGGAGAGAACACAAGGATGGCCAGAGTTCTAGAAGGTGTGACCCAATTAAAAATGATTGAAATCCCTGTGGTAGCTCAGTTCTGAGAAGTGAAGGCTGAAAGTGACTGTGTGCAAAATCTGAATGGTACCTGTAAAGAGGAAGGAGTCAATAGTTCACCACATCCACTGTGTTGGCAGAAGAAAAATAGACTGACCTTGCAACAGGGATAAGCAAGGACAGGGAGCAAGGCTAGTGAGGCAGTGGTCAGGTTGCTGCGAAGGTTGTGGGAGATCCACCATTAAGGAATTCTGAGACATTATTTCATCCTGGAACAAGAAGTATACCTTCAGCATGCGTTTTAGTGACAAGAGAGAGTGCCTGAAAATGGCAGGGCAAGGTTTTAGGGAAATGACGATTTTCAAAACTGACATAGAGGTACAGACATGGAAAAAAAAGATAAAATGAGTGCCAAAACCTCTGGGCTAGACAAAATCGATTGGCACTAAAAGCAAGGATAAATAACAAATCTTGGAGCACAAATCTTTTTCCAGTGCTATAACTGACCAGGATCTAGAGAGCTGTGCGCTAATTTTAACAGTGTTTGCAGTCTGGTATTCCTTGATGTTGAAGGAAAATTTCCTGTGAAACGGATCGAGCTAACAGGGCCTTTCTGCCTCTGGGATAAAAAGGAAGGGAGAAGCAGTATATAAAAGATTAAAAGTGATGTGGAGAAAGCTATGAAAGGCATCGGGAAACCCAGCTGAAGACTAGACTATGCAAATGCAGACCAGATGTAAAATGAGAGACCAGGGCACAAAAGATGACAGGTGTTTCACAGAGATGAATAGTTCCTGAGAAGATTAAGAGTGGCCTCTGCCTAAGAAAAAAAAAAAAAAAAAAAGCTTGCAAAGCTGCAGAGGGAATAGCAGGGTTCTGGTGGATGTGGGAAATGAATATGAAATGACATGGAAAGGAAGTCAATGGAGAATATAAGCAAGAGAAAAACGTGTGAGAGAGAAAAGAAAGAACTATGAGATTTAAAACCTTTACTACCCTGTTATCACTTCCCAACATAAGTGCCAGTACCAGGGTGCTGCCACCAGAATCCACAGAAGAAAGGAGAAGAGAGACAGCAAAGATGGGAGAGAATGTGAAATTTATGGAAGATTTGAAGGAGTGTTCAGATGACAAGAAATGGAAGATGGTAAGAGGTGGTGGACTGGCAAAACTGAATGAGGGAAAGGGATCAGAGAGGAAACACCCAAGAGTTGGCTGCAAATGCGAACACGAAGAGGGAGAGAGAGCAAGCAAGTCTGGCTAGAGAGGCATGGCTGACGTTGAAATGGCTGGATCTGTGGACTGAAAATAGGAAAAATAGGAGCAAAGTCAGATGAGAGTTGTAGGCTGTGTCTGCAAAGCACCCCAGGGAGCACTGAGGGGCTGACTGGCTCCAATGCAGCTGGCACTGTTAGGTCAATGCTTTCAGACCACTGAACAGGGTGGCTGGGTCTACAAAGCCTGCTGGGAATGGTCCCAGGTTGGCATTAATGGCCAAGCACTGCCATGGAGGTAGTCCTGGGCAAGGCCACCAACAGCCCAGGGTCTACACTACCTGTGCAGGCTGTCAGTGCAGCTCAGGACCATGCCCTTGGTCCCCCTGTCACAGATGGCTCCCCAGAGGGGCCAAAACTCCAAGGGCTGGAGAAGATGAACGGGCTATGGGAATTGTTCTACCATCGCTACTGATAGGGCCATGCCAACTTCAGCATCCTCATTCAAAATAAGGTGGCTCAAAGCAGAGTATGTTAAGCTGCTGAGTGGGGTCATGAGTTAAAATCTTGATCAGGTAAATACAGCATCATCACACCACTGCCAAAACCAGAGGTAATTATTTCAGCTAACTGGAAGATGCAAAATTGAGTCCAACTGGCATAAATGTAAAATATATGCATAATGCATATTCCTGGGGTAGCAGAAATTAAAATAGACTTGCTATCATTCCACGTTGCTAAACGTGGAGCTTATCTTCTGTTTGCAATAGGAATTTATCAAGTCTGATGGCCTAGAGCAAAGTGGCAGGTGAACATCTGCTGCGTAATGAACAGTGGTGGGAAGCACAGGAGAGCTGGCTAGGAGCTACACACATTTGTGGGGCTCACAAGGTACAGAAAAAATAAAAGTACTGCAAGGTTCAGTCAGAATATGTGCCCTGAACCTCAGCTGATTTAACCCTTACCTTTTAGTCTGTGTTACAGCCAGCAGGCACCAGTCCTGCGCATAACAGGAACCCTGAAAGAGCTTTTCCACTTGTCATGTCCCCTGCTCCTTCCCAGCTGTGTGAGCCACCTGCACCTTCCTCTTCTTGTCCTTGCAAACAGTTGCTGTGGCATTGCTTCAGCTGAGCAATGAAGTCTCTCAGGGTTAAAAACATAGATGGGATAAAGGGTTTAGAGTAGAAAGGGGCATGGTTAGGACAGTGTCATAGGGCTCCAAGTGTGTCAATGTACATGTGTGTGTACACACATAGATGAATACACAGGAGTGCAATGAAAGAGATGACAGCAGAGAACTTAATTAGAGGGTCAGAGCTATTAAACAGAATGTGAAGACAAGGGAAAGAAAGGGATGTTGTTTTTAGCGTTGGATTATTTTTGCAGCATATGACGGTTTAATGGAGGTACCTACTGTGTTTGGTACATGGCATTTCATCGATACAAAAGCATTGTCATTCTTAGCAAAGGAAAAGGCAGTAGGAGATATCTGCAGCACAGCTCCCAGACATCAGTCATGTGGTTTTTCCTCCCCCTTTAACAGTGCCTGGGTCTCAGGCAGATCCTGGTGAACCCCAGCCAACAGTATGACATCTTGTGTTTGGGTCAGGGTGGGGCTGCTGGGATATACGGTCCTAAAAGACGGGTCCCTCCTGGCTGAGCCTGTGGGAGGTTGGAAGGTAACCCTGACACTGGGACACTTACATACACAGTCATACCTGCACAGAAAGAGCAGGTATGGTGGGTTTTAAGCAGATGATGTGATTTTTTCCCAACGGGTACATTAAAACGACAAGCAAAGTTTTTTTTCATTTGGGCAGAGGTAGGGAAAAGAGACTCCTACTGCCTTCAGTCACAGAGATGGTGGGCCTCGAGCCAGCTGCAGCCAGCTGAGCGTTTCATTTCTGTGTAGCATAAGCTACAGTACTGTGCAGGCTCTGAAATCATACTTCCTTTCTCTTCCCATTTCTAGTGTAATGGAGCCCTGAAGCCAGCTTTCCTTCATTCTTCAATCTTCATTTGTTGTGATTGTTTCTATACAGCCTTTGTGGAGATTAAAGTGCCAAAGTTACAGAATGTTTTTTTTTCAGGAGTTAGGAGGAAACCTATTACAGCTGATTTTAACTTTAGGGAAAGAATGAACTCACCAAGTACTACAGCTGATTTTTATAGAGAAATGTCTCTTCTCAAACTAATTGAGCATATTTAATTAAAAAAAGCACTAACNAAAATTAGAGAAATTTGGATGGAATGGCTGGAAGAGGAAAAAATTATCAAGTCTCATATTTGATTTCCCTTACTGCTTTTTGTTGGCTCACTGAGCACATTCACTTTTTCATCAAAATGGTCACCAGAATTTTGTTCTGCTCTGGTTGTTACGGAGCATCACAGACACTGTAGATCTTAGGAAAAATCTATTCCTCCTCCTTCTCCCAATGTGTTAAACTGCCATCTTGTAAAATGAACTAACCTTGCAATTTGGTATTAAAATAAACTGCTACACAAGTCATTTTTACAGCAGGAACAAAATTTATGAAATGAATGCCGATACGCCCACACAAATACACATCCATGCACACACTCCCACACACAGCCATCCAAAGTGAATGCTGAGTTCCAGCTTCTGTATAAATTTGATCTGGGGCGTGCTCATTTCGGATGTGGAAATCTGTAGGTTTTGTGGAAAATGCCTTAGAACTGTGTGCAGGGCAGTGATAACACATTTGCAGAAGGGCAGTATAAATAGCAGATCTGAGATAAGATGGCTGATAAGTTCTGGCTTATCAAACAGAAGATACCTCTCCTGTTTGTGGAAGAGAACGGATGCTTTGCATATCTTTTAACACATAAGTCTCTGAGATAAGTGAGGAAAAAAAGTAAAATGTTGTGAATTGCCCAAGTCTAAAGAGTCCAAGTCTCACTTTCCAAAATGATCTTTAGATAAGGCACCATGATTCAGAAGAATCAGTGGTGCATAGGCTGCTTACATTTGCTGAAAATATTAGCTGCAAATGATTGATGCTGAGGGCAAAGCTGAAGGTTATGTATCTTCTAATCACAGCATGGTAAAGCTAGAAGACATTGTCTTGCAAGTAAGCAAAAAAAGACATTGACCTGAACTGTCCTCAGCATAGTTATACATGAAGGGTGCCTGTTCTCCACAAATCCTGTCCAGCAGCATGGGATGGATGTACTTGAGCTGTCTTTACAATATTATCCAGCTGCTGTTTCAATCTATGTTAATTTGCACTAAGGGCAGACAGAGTGAGGGACTTAGGATTTACGGTGCCGAGAGCTATATTATCTGTATCTTCCACTCTCTTTCATTAAATATTTGCAAGGAACTTGATGGTGTGTCTGTTTTGCCATTGTATGCTAAAATACCAACTCTGGCAAAGTCTGTAGGTGGTTTACTGTGATTGCAGAGTAGGTAGATTTTAGCTTTTGCATCTACTTGAAAACGAAGATGGAGTTTAAACAGACCAACAAAAAAAAAGTACATTTTGAATACAGAAGCAGCTCTTACCAAAGTGTGCTTGCCAAAACAGGTCCCTGGATTGTCTTACTACCAACAGTCATTGTATTTTTACCTCTCTGAAAGCTATCGTTCATGTTTGAATGAATTATCTGGAGCTGACTGATTTCTCTGCTACTGAAAGTATGTCCTTATGTAGGTTGCCCAGAATCAATAAATTTACTGTATCTCAGTAAAGAAAAAGGAAACTTATGCTTGGTAAGAATATTGTATGTCTATAAAAGTTGCTGGACTGTCTTTCACACCAGGTAGAGCAGCACAGGGGACATGAGTGTTTTGCAAGCGTCTTGCAAGTCCTGTTTCCTGTGTTTTGAACAGTCACAGGGGCCCATTACTTATGCTATTCAAAAAGGACACACTGATACGGCTTCTTTGCGTTTAGTCATTTGGTGCAGGTGAGTCAGGAGAGAAACCAGTTTAAAAAGTGGCGTACTTCATAATACTCTTTCTGGAACACATTGAGAATCAAGAAGCATATCAGTTCTTTGGTGAGTTGGTATTTTAGCATACACTGGCGAAAAGACACACCATCAAGTTCTGCACTGGACTGATGTTGTGCCTTTTTGACTCCACTATTTGAGTTGCCTTAGAAATGGAATTCAGATAATCATAGAATTATAGAATTGGCTAGATTGGAAGTGACCTTTAAGATCATCCAGTCCAACCACCAACCTAACACTGATAAAAAAAAATATCACTAAACCATGTCACTAAGCACTATGTCAACCCATCTTAAATACCCCCAGGGACGGTGTCTCCACCACTTCCCTAGGCAGCCCATTCCAATGCTTAATAACCTTTTCAGTGTAAAAATTTTTCCTAATATCCAATCTGAACCTTCCCTGGCGCAACTTGAGGCCATTTCCTCTTGTCCTATAGCCTGTGACTCGGGAGAAGAGACTCACCCCCGCAAATCTATGCAAAAGTTGAACCACTGACTATAATATGCCTTAGGGAGAGGAACTGCGGAATCAAATTGGGTGCAGAAAACCTGTTATCCTTCTTTCCTGTTTCTGTGAAGTGTTCTTTTTTTTTTTTTTTTCTGACAGGAAATCATCTCTCTTTCTAGAGAAGGTAACTGGAAATGTTCCTCTGAAATAGCTTTGCTCTTGACAATAAATAGTTGAATCCTCCCTCTACCTCATCCATATTAGCTTCCAATCTTTTTGGAAGCCATCAGATTGTAGAATTAGTAGGGAACAAGCACTTTCTCCTGAGTGTCATCCTTGCTCAGAATAACCATAGATTCGAGTGTCTCCAATTTTACAGAAATGTACAGAAATTCTCTTCAGCTCTTGAGCTGACATTAATTTTGAAGAGGATTCTAGGGGAATGCCGGATCCGCTGAAGAGATTTCTTTATCTATAGGGATTTTCTCCTGAGTTCAAAGACCAAAAGCTCTTATCCACGAAAGACCTCTTCACCACCTCTATGAAGGATGTAGCTCTGTGTGTTGTTATTCATCACAGGTCCTAGTGAGCAGTGATCCACATCAGGAAATATGAACGCCACAGCTGCCAATAAAGGGCATTTAGCGATGACAGTCTCAGCGGAGACTGGAAAGTGTATTTGCCAGTCTGCTCCTCTCTATTGTCCGCCTTAGTTCTTCGTGTCCTGCCTCCCTCTTCAGTGGCAGAGGACTCCTCAGTCTGGATGAACCCTGCAGGTTTCCCACCCCAGCAATGCTGTGGTAAATGGCTGTGTAATCTTGCTTGTCTGCTGTCCTTGCTTTACAGTTTTTGTATGACTACCAAAGGCTTTGCCCTAGGGTTATCCAGCCATGTGTCCTCTTGCCCATTGAAACTGCTTTTTTAAAAAAAAAAAAAAAAGAGTGGTTTGGATCTTTGTACACATGACAGGCTGCAGTATTTTTTAGCGTTTTATATTTTTTTCCTTACTGTACTGCTTTCCAACACATTACCTTTCTCCCCCAGAGTGTAGTCTGGCTGACATATAGTTAAGCAGACCCTCTATTTTTACAAATTTTTTAAAAAAAAAAAAAAGACCCAGAAAATGAAATTTCCTTGGCTCCTCTTTCTCTTTCCCTCTCTGATATTTTTTGGTATTTCCCTCTTATTCACTGGTAACAGAAGTCAAAGTATATTTCACCTCTGACTTCACTGTTGAATGTTGCATGGGGCAGAAGAACAGGAGTGCAGAGAGGGTAATCTGGTTTTCTTGAGGAAATCTTGTTTTTCCAAGAAGCAAAATAAAAAGCAGCATCTTAAGTGAGAATTTATTTTGAATACTGTATGAGCACGGAAGCAAGGTCTGCCTCAGAACTCAGGGTCCATGATCCAGGATAGCTTCTGCTATTTACTTCTTGTTTCAAGTGGACGGCTCTGCATCAAACAGCAGGGCTGTTAAAAGGCTAACACCCACTTAACAACACAGCACAAAGCAACCACTTCCAAACAGAACTTATTCTGAGATTGTGATTTAGCTCCCAATTAATTCAAATGAGTCCTCCCTTTGAAGTTTATTTTCATTAGCTGACATCTGCAGATTCTTAGAACAAAATGTGACAGGATGTAGGTTTTTGAAACATTTTAATAGGAATTCGGGATTTTGCTTTCTGTATGTAAGGCAAGTGGGCAAATACTTATCTATATACATTCATATAATTTCATTGGCTAATCTACATCAGATGACAACTCCATTTTAAGTAACTGAAAGCAAATACAAGATGATTTTAATTTTGTAATGTATTAGAAAAAAGTAGTTGGTAGAATAATTGGGAGAAAGAGTATTGAATCCAGACATACAGCTGCATGCAAAATAGTTACCATGCCATCATACTGCAGGTCACACCTTTGAAAATTCAAAAAAGTCTACAATGCCTTAAATCCCAAGCAGAGAGAAAGCAAGGAAGAAAACAGCAGTTAGCCTTTTACTGCTGCACGGACTGGATTAGGATAGGAGGGTATGACTTTGGCAGGATATTGTGCATTCGTGACTTATTTCTTGATGAAAGAATGTTTTGTTGAGGTATTGTTGAAAGTACTATGACTGTTATGCTTGCCACAAGAGAACAAAGAAACCCATCCTGTCCTGTGCTCTTACCCAGCAGATTATTCTTCCCTGATAGTTCTGAAGGATGTATATTAAGTTATTAAAAAGCACTGTATTGATTTGGATGCTCATTGTAATCAACTGGTTCATTAGTCATAAGAAACTTAGCTACTCAATATCACGTGTCCTTGGAGAGATGTAATTTTCCGGATGCTTCTCATTTTTTTTTTAAACTTAATTTTTCAGGTGATAACCTCCTTTATCTTGTCTTAACATATTTACCTTTCACTCATTTCTTGCCTGCTCCATTCTGGCCCTGACCAGCTGCCAGCCTGCTGTTGGGCTGTCTTCTCAAAGTTGGGGTTTTGAAGAGCTCTTTTTGAGAAGGGCCTCTGTCTCTCACTTAGTACAGAAACGTTCTAGGCGCTGGCCATTAACCCAGGGGTGAGGAATAGCACCACCTCTAGCTGGGGTTTATCGACATCCATTAACCTGTACCCAAACACATGACTTAAGAGGCTAAGCACAAGAAGTATTTTAACCCTCTGCAGGAGAAGTTGTGGTTAAATGCTGTTCTTGCTGCAGCTAAAACAGATGAACAGGAGAGCGAGCCCTCCTCCTTCTCTTCCTCCTCCCCGTGTGTCACTGCTCTGCCGGGGATGGCTGAGGGGCTGAGCTCAGCTGTCCAGGGATTCAGGGTAGCTTTTAGGCTTCATAACACAGTGACTGAAACACAATCTCCTTTTTGATACAGCAGCTAGACTTCTACCAGTATTTGGGATGTTGCCCCATTAACATCCTTATTTAACATAGAATTTACACTGGTAATTACAGAGAAGCAGGATTCACTTTGTGAAGGCAGCCCAGGTACTATGCTACCATTTACTGTACTCTGCCTTAATTGCCCCTGAGGTTTCTGGTTTACCTGTGTTTTAATTTGAAATAAAGAAAATCATGGAAAGTGGCTCAGGGTTCTGACAGCTATTCCTCCTACATGTTCTGTGCGGCAGTTTTGCTCTCCTTAGTGTGAGTGCATTATGCTGTGTGTCCTTGCAACAGAGTCTGAGGGCACCCACAGCTCTCAGGTACGTCTGCGGTGTCTCCCGGCGTTCAACCCATTCCTGTAAAGTACAAGCAGAATGGACTGTGTTTGCCACCTTAATGTCAGCATCCCCATACCTTTTCCTAACAGTGAGTAAGCTTACAAAGCTTTTGAACAGTGTTTATTGAACATTGAGTCTGCACCTGCATATTAGATACATCTATATATCAGATACAAATTCTTCATAAATAATTAGGAGTCAAAGCCATCCATATGTTGTCTGACAGACAATTTGCTCCTAATTTAGAATAACATTTTCTGTTGGAGATGAGGTATGATCTTTCAAACATATACTACCACTTGCCATTTCAAGTGTTTGGGAGGAAGATTCTAAAGTTGGAAAAAAAGCATACTGAGTATTTTCAGAAAGACAGAAGAGAGAGATTATAAAGAAGCTCATGAAATAAATATCACCGGGAAGATTCAGAAAAGAACGATTAATCTACATTTTAGTAATTACCCATAAAATAATAAATTGGGTAGCATTAGCTAAGGTGGGATTGTCAAGAAAACTCCACATTAAACAAAGTGAATTTTCTTCTTTGACTCGTAACTGGCCTCGTGGATAGTGGTGCCGCAGTAGATGGGCTGTAAATCTGCATCAGCAACACGCATTACATACTTAGCAGGAGGTTCTCATCGGTAAGCTAAGGAGATGACATGCATGTGGGTCATGAGTGGGTAAGCAATTGCCTCTGAAGTCATTCTCAAAAACAAAGTACCAGTTGTGTACTATCAAACCGGGAGGATGTTTCAAGTAGGTTCCTTGAAGAGTTCTGATCTCAGCTACATTCTCTTAAGTAGGTTAGTGAACAAATTGGTTAAGGAAATAAAAGGTCATGAAATTAGGAAATGACTACAAGAAACAAGGGGATAGTTAAAAGCATTTTGAAGAACTGAATAGGAACTAAACATAATCTTGAGAAATCAGAGAGATGGCCTAAAATCAGTAGGGTAAAATTCAACAAAGACAAGTGCAAAGTATTACCCAGAGGAAGCAGAGCTCAAATCCTCAAATAAAAATAGAGAACGGATAAATAGGAAGTAATATGTTTTGAAAGGTTATGAGGATTACATAGCATTACAGATTCAAGTAGTGGTCAATACCGTGGTGCAGGTGAAAAAAGTAGGCAGACCTCAATGTGGGGTGTATTAAAAGAGAATTTTACATAGCAGGAGGCCTTTTCTGGGACACCAAGAGAAACAGACTAACCAAACGGACAGTCAAGAAGAGAACAGCAGGACCAACAACAGTTTTAGAAAGCATAATCTGTAACGAAATTTGATTAATTTAGCCCAGGGAAAGAAAAACCAGGAGAAAGTCAAAGTGGTCTTTTGCAGACAGATACTAGATTATGGTGACCATGCCCTGAAAAGAGCAAAGCAAAGAATCAAAGAAAGTAAAGATGACTTTGGGATATTAGGCTACACTTGGTGCTGAGGTGATGAAACCTGGAACAAGGTAGTCAGGGTGGCTATGGAGTCTACCTGGCTGGAAGTTCTCTGAGAAAATGGTAGATAAAGTCCTGCCAGAGACTGCAGGAGTGCTGTATTGGGCAACCTCTGTGACATTCCTCCTCTCCCAATGATTCCAAGAAAATATCCAGTGAGTTTGATTTTCTCAGTACAAGTGAACACTAGTTGACAGGTAAACTTATGCTGCTTCTTCCATCAGCTTCTAAGAACTTTTGTACCCTGCATTTTGGCTATTTCATATTTCTTAGGGGTTTTTGTTGGTTACCCCCCCCACCCCCCGCCTCTCCAAAATATTTAGGTGATTTTAATTAAGTTGTGAGAGGAAACAAGAGAACTAACAAAGCCTGGTTTCCAATGGATTTGTGTTAGCTAGCACTCCCACCCTCTGCTGCAATAAACCCAGCACCTCTCCCAGTCCCGTGTACTCTTTGCATCGTATATTAAACCTTTGTGGCACTGTGCCTGCCACTAACAGTGCCACCAGCAGTCCCTTGACTGTTAGAGGTCCCCCCACCCACTAGCCCCCTTCACTGTTCCCTGTCCGTTGGGTAGGGAGGCAGCAGCACACGCTCCAGTTGCTTTGGGGTATATTTACACTTATTGGCCAATATGGGCGACCAAGTGAAAGACCAAAGAGACTGGGTAGCTCTTGAACTCACTTTACAGCCTTTCTCCCAGCTCGAAAATGAATGTGGGTTGGTTTCTTTGATCCAGCTGTGAGTCTCACAACATTTGTAGGAGCTGGCAGAAACTCCTGAGACTGCTGTCAAACTTAGCCTAAATGAACTCATGGGATCAGAAGTCATTGGCAGACAGAAGGGACTCATCTGACAGACAATAAATATGACAAGAACATTATTTCTCTAGGTAATCAAGCTAAAAGTAAGAGTATTTTTATTTTAAACACATTTTATTTTTCTGTCTTTTTGAATACGATAAGCAATGATTTTAATATTTTTTTTCTGTTTTGTGAGAGAAACACAACACACCATTCTCAAAGTTTTAGCACTTACTCTTAGTGAGTATACTGTGTATATTGCCTAATTAGCTAAGGACAAAAATTAATAACTGAGTCTTTAATCACATTTCTCAACGACAACAGTCTTTCCTTTGTTCCAGTCAGTTTTAACAATGCAGTAATTCTGACACTTCCAGCCTTTCAAATAGTTCAGATGAACCAAGATCCTTTTGTACAGGCCATATTTGGACAATGTAGGGTACTCTTACTCTAGTCTGTTAAAAACTGCAAACATTTTGCACTGCTATTTTTTCTAGACTGTAATCAGGCTCAGGTTGAGCTCATGCAACACCTAAATGCAGACTTCTAGCCTGACTGGTAATACAATCATCCCAGACCCTTCGTGTACAGGTATTTTGCAGGCAGCACTTGAGATAGTTGTAACAACTCACAAATATGCAGGACAGTCGTCAGATGCCACCTGATTCTTTGCTGGTGGGAGGCTCAAAGCAGCACCTGAGGCAGAAGCAGATGGAACATCACAGTGACCTACTGTCTCAGGGACTCCCAGTTCATTTCCATACTGTACTGGTGACAGCTGAACAGATTTCTGACACAGTCAATGGGTTACAAATGACAGACCAGGTTCATCAGTGCATTTTAATATTAAAATAAAAACTCAATGATCTAAGGTTCCTCCATCTCTTCTAATCCTTAGTAACATCACATAAATAAAGTACTTTGGGAATTTCTTTAATCTAAGAGGATACTATCTTTCTGTATTGCCAGTTCCCCAGATCTGGGTGATGAATGGCAGGCTTTGGGTCCCGCAGCATAATTTTTACAAAGCCATAAGGAGATGACCCATTCGCATCAGTTTAAAATCCATGTCTCATTTCGGACCTGACTGCACACACTCCTGGCTGTTCAGGAGCAGGCCTAAATGGACTGCAGGATAAAGAAAGGCTCTTTAAACCCACTGTGATGTGGCTGTACTGAACAACCGACCCAACACCTGTCATGAGGAAGTCCTCCAGCCTCCTCCATCCTCCTCTCCCTCTGACTTGGCAGTGCAGGCAGCACAAACACAGAGTGAACCGAGACAGGGAAAAGAGCTTTCTGCCTTGGAGATAAGGGAGAGTCTTCCAGCAGCTGGAGCTGTGCCCTAACCCATGGGGGTCTTCGCTCCTGGCAAACCTTTGGGTTAAGAACCAAACATTTTGTAAAGATTTTTGTGAAAACCATTTTATTTATGTTGCCGTTGATATCTCCCCACATAACTGAACCCGTGTTAGCTTAGCTCAGTCCTGACAGCTGCTCCCGTCAAAAGCCCTGGTTCTCACTTATCCACAGCAAACGATGTATCTTCAGGTATTTGTTCAGTGCAGACTTGGAGGCACAGACTCCCTGTGCCGTGCTAAACTGTAAATACCAGCTTCTGAGTTCCTCAGTATATGTGGTTTCTAGATAATCTCGCAGGCTATTCACTCTTCAACTGCATGAAATGAGGAAAAAAAAAAAAGTATTTATAACTTTCTCTTATCCACATGTGAAATTATAATGATTAAAGCTGACCATAGGCAAAGTGAATTACATCACTAGGAAAAATGGACTGCAAATGTAATTTACACTTGCCTCTATTAGAATGACTATTCCTTTAAGTATAGTTTCAAATAATTCTAAAATAAGAGTATGCTTTAAGGAGCAGATATATCTTGTCAGTGGTTTTAAAATTAGATTATACATTGTGCATGACTGAAATCTGCTCCTTATAGGATGTGCATGCACATGTGTGTGTGGGAGAAAGAAAAAAAGGATCCTCTTTTTACTACTCTTTTCATCTGTACTTTTGAATTCCAAAAGCGAGTTTTATATTAAACCAGAAGGGAATGAATTGTAATTAGGAGACCTTGTTGTGAACCACGTCCTCTAAAATTCACCTTTTTCTAACTGCCTCCTGTCACAAACCTTCATCCAATGGTAAGGTGCTGAGCAGGTGAATACTTTTGCCAGAAATGCAGTTAAACATGTTTAAATGCTTTGCTGAAGTAGATGCTGATTATTGATCATAATGGCCCAATAACTGATGGCTTATCTGGAAAATCCTAACTACATCTGCAACGCATCTGGGTGTTTCCAAAGGCAGTTTCAGCAGAGCAGGAAGAAAGCCAGGTGACTGGCCCATGCTGCTTCGGCTGCACCCAAATCCTCGGCAGGTCAGTGTCGGAAGCCACGGGATTAAGGGCTTAGTTGTGAGAACAGCAGCAGGAATTACCATTGTGGCGTTAAAAGACAGGTGATGGATAAAACATCAAGGAGGAAAAGAGAAGGAAAGATTACAGTTACAGAAATATAACCAACCAGCCACCGTAGCTGAAGGAACTCAGTTCCCCTTATGGCAGGATGCACTATGTCTGGCTCATCCCGTGGCACGTGTGAGGTGAGGGACACCCGTGTGACAGCCCACCCGAGGAGCCTGGCAGCACCTGTGGGCCATGCAGGTTTTGGCTGCGGGCCCCAAGGCCCTAGAAGACAAAGTTGTCCATTCCCACCCAAACGCCGTACTTTCTGCCAAACGCCTCCCCGCGGCGGCAGCGCGGCCGGCCCCAGGCACCCTGGGGAAGCCGGGGAGCCAGCCTGTGACCCTCAGAACCGCTGCGGACAAAATGCGCTTCCTCATGGCGACAGGCAACCCTGACAGCCATCAGCCCACGCTCTGCGCATCTCGCCGTAGCTGCCCTCCCGGGAGCGCCGGGCTTCTCCCGCTCCCCTCACGAAGGGGTGTGGGCCGGCGATACTTCAAACACCCGGCGCCAGCTTCCGCCCCTCAGCCCCAACAGCTGCTGCCCGCCGCCAGCTGACCCCGGCGCGGCTCCATGCCCGGCCGGCAGGTGTCGCTGTTCCACTCCCTCCCTCCCTCCCGGGCGAGCCCATCGCACCGGCCCGGGCGCGGTGGAGTCCCCCGCGGGGCCGCTTTCCGCCCGCCACCCCCGCCCCTCGGCCGAGCAGAGAGCGGAGCGGCTGTCGGTGCGGCGGTCGGCCACCGCCATGCCTCCGCCCCGGGCTGAGCCGGCGGCAGGTGAAGAGACGGTGCCTCGACGCCTCTCGGCGACGGCAGCAGCACCGCCTCCCTCCGCACCGCACGGTGCCGTTCTCCTGCCCCGTGAGTGGCTGCCGGCTGACTGACAGGCGAGGCGGCCACACAGGGCGGCAGCTGCCTGGCGTACACCTATAAGGGCCGGCGG